>WBMZ01006572.1:0-179082 GCA_013400975.1 Atrichornis clamosus
GGGAAGGGAAGGGAAGGGAATCTCAAATGAATTCATGTTTTGAATTTAGATTTCTTTAAAATTAAAATTAATCTGGGTTGGAAGGGATCTTAAAGATCATCAACCTCCCCATCATGGTGCAATTTTCTTGCAAGATGCAACATTGGTTTTTTTTTTCTATCTAAACATAGCTTGAACAAAGCCCATCACAAAGGAAAAGAATAATGCAATTCATAGGAACATTAATATAAGTCGTAGGAAAAGGAGCCAAGACTTAATATTTGAAAGCATATTTAGGCAAAATACCACCTTTCATTGCCAGGAGCAACATTAGTTCCCAGATGTGTCCAAGGCATCTTAGGATAAGCACTATAAATGTGCACCTGTCCATAAACACCTGGAAAAAACCAGGAGGATTTCAAAGGTTAAGGGAGAGACTTGAGAAGAACTTAATAACTTAATATATGGAAATATTTATATTTTTAAAGTATGTTTCCATATTTTATTGGAAGTGTAAGAACAGCTCAAAGCCTCCACTCAAAACACAAAGTGAAGTAGCAATAAATCATCAATAAAGTAAAATGACCATCACATGTACAGGCAAGGGAGGGGATTGTACTACAGAAGTCTCATTAACTTAAATTAGAATTGTAGGAATTGCAGACAACAGTATCTACAATTTTTTTTAAATTATCTAAGTAAACAAATTAGGTAAAAACACCAGGAATTAAAAATGTAAAAAAAAAAAAAAAAAAATGCAGCTATTATTAATCTTTCTAGCTTGTGAAAGAAACTTTTTCCTTTTTTTCTTTTTTTCTTTTTTTTCTTTTTTTTAACTGGAAAGGGATCCAAAACCAGAGCAAAAAGTCAAAATATAGAAACATTTCATATAGATGGCGTGTTCCAGAAGATCAAATTTTAGCTCAAAAATATGTGTACCTTTCTTTGATGTTTTTCTGTACAACTTAGTAACAGGCTCAACAGTGGTAGATTTGGATATGACCAAAGATTAGGTTCCTATGAAAAGGGGAACTCCTGTTTCATACCAATAGTCCCTGGGTGGACATTTATATCCTCCAGACGATCACAGTAAATCCCTTCAGATGCCCGAAGAAGGACCAGCAACTTTAAATCCCTTTCTAGGGGATGTTGAAAAGAACCTGCAATAAAGACAAAATAGCATCAAACCCAGCACAAAGGTATCCATGGATTTTGTAATGTTGAAAATAAGAGGGGAACTAGGGGGATAATCGGTGTGAATCTGATTTTAAAGAAATATCTAAATGGTTGAATTAGCATTTCCTTTCTCAGCTCATTTTTGCCTTTTTGTTCCTTTACAATTTCACCAGTTCCCAGGCAATCGTGCAGCAAGGATGGGAAAAATGGTCTTTCAGACCAATGGAAGGATTGAGGAAAAACAGTAGGGGAAAAGAGAGTGCCCAGGAAGTTTTGGTGTGTGTGATAGTGATAAATCCACACAGTAAACTGTATTCCAACTATGCCTTCATTTATTTCACCAAGGGTAGTTTACAGTTTCAGAAGAAAATGGCCCAGCACTAAACAGATACTAAGGAGAAAAAAGTAGGACAGTTTTTGCCCTGGAGAAATGTATGCGGAGTCCAGTAAAGGAGTTCAGCGTTCCTTTAAAATTAGAGATTAAATCAATTATGCAACAGAAAACTGCAGCAGATGTAGAACTAAAAAATATATACATATCTGTACAAAATTAGCTGGCCTGTCATGTTCTTTTAATATTTAAAAATTACTAGTTTGGAAAAGAGATCTGATTTTTTATCCTAAAGAAACATTTTGCTTTAAGAGCGTTTTTTATTTAAGTGAAGTCAATAAAACAATTCATTGTTCCCTACCAGTGTCTGATGATATCTGAGGATATTTAAATTCTCTGTACAGCTTTTAAATGGGTAAAAGACAAAGAGTACAAGACTTGCATTCTCCCCATCGAAGATATCTCACACCAGTGAGCTCCAATGTTCTCTGGGGTCATGGAGGGAATTATCTTATAGCGTCCATCATCACCCAAACCATCGTTTACTTCCTTATTTAAACTCCCATAACTGTGGTTTGGACAGAGGAAAACCAGGAACTGGGTTGTGTTCAAAAATGCTTTCACAAAGCAAAATTAAGTGATGCACACTTTAACCACTGGTGAACAAGGTTAAACAAATATCCACCTAGAGCATCAGAGGAGTTTTATAGACATTTGTGTCTATTTTCGTGCACAAAGTGGTTGTTTTCCTACATCACCCTCACAGCAAGTTGTGATTTAAAATATTCATCCAGAGCATACCTTTGCCCATCCTCAGGTCAGCCATCCCCTCTGGGATACAGTTATTAGCTACACTGAAGACCAAAAAAGACTCAACAAAAATGTTTGGAGACCTTTATATTAATCCTGCCATGCTATTCACAATTATAATTTCTTAATCATGATGATGTTCCCTTAAAGTGAGGGATTAATATTCATTAAAATAATAAATGACTGTTGTTGGTTTTATTGGCTTTTTTATTTTACTCCTGGTTACAAAGCATTTACTATTCTGGTTAAGTCAGTTAAAACCAACTATGCGATAAATCCAATTCTCAACTCAGTTTTAAAACCAGTTTTAAGTAGGATTCCAGACTTAACAATCACATACAAAGGATTGGAAATGGGAACTCTACGGGATTGAACTGAAAGTTATCACACCTTTAAAAGAATTACATCTACATTCACCTAAAAAATGTGATTTTTAGTCTGGAAAAGCACAACAACAGGTTAAGCAATATTCCCCTTGTTAACAAAAAAACAAACCCACACAAACAAAAAATACAGACTGAGACAAAAAGAGTTAGTTCATAATAACACCATTTATAATGGAAAAGAAAATAAAAAAGGGAAGGTAATATTCACAGAAATGTTTTGGTGGCTGAAAACTATAATTGTAAATGACACAAAGAACACAGGAATCACCAGTGAGTAGAAAAAATTGACTTATTTTAAGTGTACTTAGAAAAAAAGTGGTCTTAATACTTGCTTATTGCCATTATAGTTCCATGGTTTTAAATCAATGGATTTCAATAACTGGAATGCAAGTGCTAATGAAGAGTTTACCTGGAAACTCATTGGACTATTAAGGTGGACTCTTCAATAATTTTGGGATCACTCAGAATGTCTCTGAGCCCTTGAAAAAAGCTAATATTGTGCCAATATTTCAAACAAAGATAAAAGCAAGAGCCCCAAGTAATTACAGGCCTGTCAACTTGACACTGATTCTAGGGGAAAAATAAATAAAAATGGAATGTCCAAGTCTGAACACAATTAATAAATCATTAAAGGTGGATGATATAATTAATGCCAATCAACCTGCTTTTATAGAAAAAAGGCCCTGTGAAACTTCCTTGTTATCATCTTCTAATGAGATTACAGGTTTAGTTGATAAAGATAATAGCTTTGATATAGTATAATTGGCTTCTCCAAGGCACTTGGCTTAGTAGCACAAAACTTTGTGATTAACAAACTGCACCAGTACAGCACGACCATGGCACACACTAATTTACAGCCTGAGTGACTGCAATGGGGACATGGACTCTACCAGGTCTGGTCTTGCAAACCCTGTGGCATTCAATGTTTTATTAGGGATGCAAAGTAATGTGAAAATACTCAAAGTAAGCAGAGAAACTGACACAAATTGAGAGAAAAATTACGGGGATGGTCTAGGAAAGTCAGCAGGAATTTGGAAGTGAAGAATTAGGAAAAAAGTGGAGAATGCCCTAGGGCAACCCGCTTGAGCAGGGTGCTTGGATTAGATGACCTTCAGTGAACCCCACCTTTACCCATTCTGTGATTCTCTGATAATCAAAATAGCAAGGCAAGAGGTCTTGAAAAGGCAAGGATCTCTCTGTAAATGAATGAAGAAGAAAAACAAAGAGGAAAGCTGAGTAAAGTCTCAGATACATACTTTGGCTTGGTCTAAATATGGCCCTGAAGAATGGCTCATGAAAATGAAGACATGGAACAGCAGCTACCTCAGCTTACTCATAAGGGGATCCAAAATAGTTGATGCACAGAAGTCACAGGGGCTGGATAAATTTCAGAATCTTATGAAGTACCTGGCATATGAAATCACAGCACTTGTAAAAAAAGCAGTTTTGTTAAAACTACCCGCTTGCCATAAACAACTGGAATCATGATCTCTGCAACACATATGTGGATGATCTGGGCTTTAAGCATCCGTTTTTGGGCTTTGGACATGAAAACTTCAGGGTTTTTGTCCTCCTTTTCTGTGGTGAACAAGTCCTACATAAGACCACATCAAACTGTCCTATGTCACAAGATGAGGAGAGATGGACCCCACTTCATGCTCCTACTCCAGCTGGAAGTCTCAGCAATTTGATGAGCAACCTGGTTGATCATAAGGTGAGATAATAATGCACTGCTGGCAGAGAACCAGAAAAAAATGGTAATTGCAACCTGGAAACTACCAAAAGCAGGTGAAAATGTCTGGTGAGATGTGCAGAAAAGGTCAGGAGGCACTAAAGACACTGGCAGGGCTTCCTGAAATGTGTTCTTCCAATTGCACTACACAGTGCAATCATATATGATAATCCTGTGTTAGTAAACAACCTGTGCTGTCAGTAAATTCACCACTGATTACACACTATCCTGAAGAATTGTGAGATCCAAATGTTGGGATTACAACACAGATCAGTTTGCACAATGGTTGCAGCTGGTTCATAATCCTTCATCAGGTCTAACCTCTGGAGACGAGAAAACCTACTATGTGAAAAAAAAAGGAGATAAAAAAGGAGAACAGAAATAGAGATGTGTTTTTTCTATCCAAATTTTCATTTATTCTGGACTGCAGTCTGGATCTAGTTTGCTGTTGAGTTTAAAAAGCATTTTCCATTGTTTTCATATTTCAGTTCTATTCCAGATGTTCTTCCTGACAGATTTTTGTCATGTTGTTTTTGGGATTTTTTTTTCCATAGCAAAAACCCATTCAATTATTTCCTAGAATAGTGGGTGTTTCCTCCCTTCTAGCCCTCTATTTTTTCACAACATAACACTTTGCAACAGCTGTTGTGTATAAGAGCAAGGAAATCTCTGAGATAAGATCTCTTCCCCTCCATTGGCAACCAGAATTTGCCAAGTATCTTGCTGTGACCATCTCCCCTATCAGCTCTGTTTTTCCTGAATCCAAAACTTCTTGGACACTAGCTATCCAGCTATTTTGAAAGCTGTGGCATACTGAAACCAGAAAGTCTGAGGAGTTTTTACTCATTGCCAGTACACAGCTGGGGAGTCACCTACTGTTGGTTCTTCTGGAGCTTCCTTCAGGTGTTCAGGCTGCCCTCTGGAAAGAAGCCTGGAAAAGCAGCTTGGAAACAAGGAGATCCCACTTGGTTGCCTCTTACTGCCAAATGTACAGAAGATTTCAGAGACAGACAGATGTGGAGTAGGAACTAGCAGCCAGAAATGGGGGATGAATGTCTGAGGAATAAGCGGTGAGAAATGTAGGATGGGGTCTGAGAGTCCCAGTGTCCTCCAGATTCTCTCTGGAGGTTGCAGATACAACAGAGGGATCAGTGACTGAACAGTGGGATTTTTAAGAAGATGTTTCAGGCCAGGTGGGATACCTGAGGGTGCCCCAAATGATTGAAAATCCTTGTAGTTAAGCAACAGTACCATATTTCCAGAGAGATTCATATACCTACATTTAGGTTTCATAATGCAGATGTTTCCAATGTAGATTTGCTCTACATACCTGTATCAACCAGTCTCGCTGACTGGTTGGTAGTGCTCCCCTGGCTATTTTGGGTAGATCTCTACCAGAACTGCAGCTGTCATGCTGATGTCCACATTACACCTAAATTTGGGTGTCCTTAACACGTGAGCCAAACCCCTTCCCTACATGGTGTGATCAGTTAAAAGAAACCAAGTGTCTCGGGAGGGGTAAACACCAAACAGACAGGGCCTGAGACGTTCATTGAAGGGGATGCAGATGATCCAATGAACTTTTCAAACCATTTTTATTCTGTGAACAGGGATGAAAAATTGCTCCAAATACATCAATAGTGTTCCCCCTTCATACAAATCGGAGAGCTGTGTTAGGATGATATGTGGATTGCAGGATGGGACTCAGCTCACAGCTAGAGATGGGACCCACACCACAGAGGTACTGAAGAAGTTGGAAAAGTCAGGAAATTGGTCAAACTCACTGGTGCCCTAATGGTTGTTTTTTACTTATTGTTAATACATGGCCATTTAATGAAATACACTGATTTACCCTCTGACAAGCCAATATGAGGGTTCTTTCTAGAAAAGAAGGGGAATAAATGTATTAGAGCTCTTACCAAAAGCAAGATAAAAGGCTTTAGAATTGTCTGGGGTTTCCTCTCCAGACAATCAAGCCATGAGCTAATGATGACCTTAGGCTTCTTGCCTCCAATGAGTGACATGATTGACAAGCAGCCATCAGGAGATACGCAAAAAAAAGAATGTGACAAGCTGAAACTAAAAAGAGAAATCCTATCTGAATAATTACTTGGTGAGTTCTACTATAAAAAGCAAAAGCAGCTTGCCAGCAAAGAACAGCTGAGTGCAGTTAAGTTCAGGATGAGTCCAACGGATCAATGTGTGCCAAGTGAACTTCAGCATTTTCTTCAGACTTTTTGGGAGCTGAAGGCTTTGTTCGTCAGTGGAACAGGGCACCTTCTGCACACATCATCTGAGTTTTAAGGCTTATGAGTTAAAATGAATCCAATCATCCTAGCTGAGAATGGAAAAACAACTCTGAGATGTTGAGTTCATTATTTCTTATCTTATTTTGACACAGGTGTACTAAGGATATTCAGCACTTTGCTTACTCTTTCTGAACCTCAAGCTCTCCTACAAGCTGGAAAAATAGCTTATTTTTAGAGTATGATAATGCAGGGAAATAGAAATAAATGGTGTAACTAAAATGCTATTGCAAATATCATCTTCAAATGAAAGACTTTGAAGATTTAAGTGAAAATGAGAAGCTCCTTCTCTGAGAGGTAGAACTGGGAGAGTAAAAGTAATCAGAAGGTTTCCCTGGATCCAACAACAGTGAAGGGCACCCAGAGAAATTACTGTGGGGATAGACACACACATTTAATTTTGAATTTTCCAAGGGTTTTGACAGAGTTCTTTCTGGATCATAAATCATCTCACATCTTCCAGTGATCATAATTCATCATAATTGTGATCATACATTAAAGAGGAAAGTGATGATTGACCCTGCAGGGTCAAAGCTGTCCCAAGAATTCTGATCTCCCAACTATCACTATTTTCTCATCCCAATTTGCCTGTAAATTATTGATTCAATAAAATTACTTAAGTTATTGTTATGGTTCATAAACTCTTATTTTACACTGACTTTTTTTTTCCTTTGTTACATATTTCCCATCATAATTCAGTTCACATGTACTTATAGTCACGATTTAACCTTCTGACATTGTTTTTTCCCTGCAGATAAGATGCCAAGTTCTCTGGAGGACACCACAACCCAAATAAGATGAATTTCTAAACTTACCATTCTTCTCTAGCAGTTTAAGTTAACAAAATACTCGGGCTTTACCAGAAAATCTTTGTCCCAGGCCATGGAATTAGAAGCAACAGCATGTGGCCAAAGATTGCTACACTAAAAACTGGGCGTGGAGAAATTACACAACAGGCAGGACCTGGGGATTTGGCTCACATGATGCCAACCTGAGATCCTGCTCAGGCAATGCTGAATGCTGATGTCCACATCTATTAAATCTGTTTACTAAACTGTCTCATTATCTGTTTTGTGTCAGGATTTCTTTAGGGTGTGGTAGAGTTGGACAGATGGGCTTCAAAACCTTTCCTTCAGGCATGGAACAGGCAGGGTTGGACAGATGGGCTCCAAGACGTTACCGTAAGGCCTCGAACACATGGGAAGGAAAAGGGGAAAGGAGGAAAAAACAGGCACCCCCAGCTCTACATACAGGCAGAGAAACCACTGTGAGACGTGGGAAACTTGCAGAGCCTCTACCCACCCATCAGCTCCCAGCTGAAACAAGGAGAGCTCTCCAAAAGATGCTGGACTGCGACTCAACAGCTGCAAATACCTGTTTGGTTTTTGATATCATTACTACTCACAGATGTGCTGGAGGGGAGTTTGTGCAGGAAAGTGCCTCAATGTTTTTTTAATAAGTGTTTTTAGCAATGAACACATGCTTTTTCTTAAAACCAATATGAAATCATATTTAAAGTGCAAAGGAGTGTAAGTAAGAAATGACTGACACTCTTTTAAGTATATATATTTTTTAACCTCACAGATTAAGCTTTCCAACCTCTTTTTCCAAAGAAAAACACAAGACAGCAAAATAACTTTTTTGGCCAGTACTATATTAACTAAACAGTCCCTTGAGATTAACAGTAAACAAATACTGGAGCAGACTTCCTCAGGAGGTGATTACACAAACAAATTCTCTTTTTAAAGTTCATGAAACCAATCTTGAGAAAGGTCAAGCAATGATCAACAATGTGATCCCAGCATCCTAAGGATTTCTGTAAGTAAATATAATGCCTGGCTTTAGGAACCTTGATATTTAAAGAGAATTATGTGAGTAATTACTTCAGAGTGGAAAAACACCGATCCTGTCAGTTGTAAATAATGTGGAACAGCTCCAGTGACTTTGGGGACTCTGAAACCGTTGGAAGTAGGGGCAAGGTGATTCATTGCTGGGGTCCTGGTGCTCATCTGCACAGAGGGATGAGAGGAACAAGTGTGCTGAATCCAGCTGTTTCACACCACAGCAGGATTTCCAGGCATTCTTGGGATTCTCTGCAGCTTTGTTTATGTTGGCTTTAAATACTTGCGTGTCACTAAAAGTGTCCTACTAATGCCCATAGACACCAGGCACTGCCTGAACACTAGGGCAGGTCCTGCCCTGAGGAATGACTGTCTCATAAAGCAACCCCACGGGAAGTAGGGAGGGCTTTTACACATATCAGATAAAATCTCTGCCACAGTGAAACCAGGAGTGAGGTGAAGATTGCAGTATTTGCAATGCGTTGCTGTTAAATGAATAGGTAATTAGCTCCAGTGGATAATCATCGTGCCTAACATGGATCCTGGGTGTCCAAATTGCAGATATCCAGATAGCTGTTCACTCACCCACTCTCAGCACACCCCCCAGCACCAGGACACAGGCTGCACTCAGGACGTTGCTGGAGTTGCTGGGGAACTCGAGGGTGCCCAGGATGTAGAGTCCTCTCAGAGGGGGAAGAGCAACATCCACCAGGATGGTCCGGTCTGAGGAACAAAGCAGAGGGTTGTTTAGGTCAACGGCAGCCTGCCAACATCACTTGCCAAAAAGTGTGGTGTGATGGTGAAGAATGTCAGCTTGGCTTGAGCTTTGCTTTATTCAGATTGGATTTCGTAGAATTTCAGAATGGCCTGGGTCAAAAGACACCTTAAAGACCATTTATTTCTGATCCCCTGCCATGGGCAGGGACACCTTCCCCTGCACCAGGCTGCTTCAAGCCCTGTCCAACCAGGTCTTGGAGCCTTTTAAGGATAGGACAGACACAGCTTCTCTGGGCAACCTGTGCCAGGGTCTCACCAACCTCACAGGAAAGGATTTCATCCCAATATCCCATCTAACCCTGCTCTCTGTCAGTTTGATTCCATTCCCCCTTGTCCTGTCACTCCAGGCCCTTATAAGTAGTGTCTCCCCATCTTTCCCATTTTTCCCTCATGGTATTGAAGAGGACAAGATATTTCTCTTGAAGAGAACAAGAACAACAAAATGCCTCATCCTTGGATGTGTTCAAGGCCAGGTTGGACTGGCCTTGGAGCAACCTGGGATAGTAGAAGGTGTCCCTGACTGTGGCAGGGGGATTGGAACTAGGTGGTCTTTAAGGTCCCTTCCAACCGAAAGCATTCAGGGATTCTAGGATTGATGGAAGTGAAAAAAAATCCAACAGTATCAAATAGGTGGTTCATGGTTCAAGAAGCCTGCAAGTCCCCACCTTGTTAACAGCAGTGATCAGGGTGACAAACTACAGCCACACAGCACAAAGTACCTCCACTGACACCCCGTCACTGCTTTTCCCTCTTTGCAGCTTGGCTTTGCTCTTTCAGGTTTTGTGTATGAAAGCCCTCCTCTTCCTCACCATCCAAGAGGACAGCTTTGCTTACACCAACACAACCTGCAGGGAGCCAGAGTTCATAGAATCACAGAATCATTATGGTTGGAAAAGACCCCGGAGACCATCGAGCTCAACTATCAACCCAACATCACCAGGTCCACCACGAGTTCTTCCATTCTGTATTCATAGGATTACTCCTTCCCCTGTAATAAATCGGTTAACAGGGGAGGCACCATTCCCTCAGATCCATAAGGAGAAAGTAAGGAGGATATTTTTATACTGCAGAACAGAGTGGGGACTGTAGTGGGTTGAGCCCAATGATAACATCACTGCTGCTTCCTAAAGCTGCAAGTCTGCAGCCTGGGAACCTTCAAAATGCCTCTTAAATGTTCCAAGTAGGACATGAGGAAAGACGTAAATGGTGAATAGTTTAGAGGTAGCCCACTGCACCGAGGTGAATTCCACCCTCAGGGCCCATCTAATGCTCTTGGATGTCACTAAGAGCTTCTCAGTTGATTGCACTGAAAAACAGCTCAGGCCTTGAAATTGTGGTTTCCATCCGCTTTCATTATTGACAAGAGTAACAGTTTCTAGGTGTGGTGCATCTCTCAGTGGGTGTTTCTGGAAGAAGGAAAAGCAAGGTATTTCCTTAACAAGAAGTTCAATAATATGATCTAATTGTGTTTTTAATAGAAATAGATTCCAGGAAACAAAAATCTTCAACATAATGACAGCTACCCTGTGCAGGCATTCATTGTTCTCATATGCATTTATCGTGAGGCACAGATATAGAAAACAGGAGACATTAAGGAACACACATATTTTCCAGTGGATTTTGACAGAGTGATGAGAATGGGCCACTTGAAATCATTTTTGTGTGGAACATAAGAAAAGTCATGAAGTGTCTTGGGAAGTGGATCAGCTGCTTAACAGTTTCAGTTCTGCCTGTGGACATTAACAACTGCTTTGGATGAAAACAGAGATGACCATGCGATGGGTAGTACAGGAAAAATCCTTTCCCCAAAACATGAAATTAGGGCCTGGCTCAAACTATTTAGCACAAAGGTATAAAAACATTTCCAAGTCCTGTTCACAGGAAACATAATCAATATAATTCTGTGAAAACCTACATGAAGTACACTCAGAAGTGGATTGAAATAAATAATTAGCAGGTTGTCTTTAACAGCAGCATTTCCTAGGTTTTTGACTCCTTGGTTTTGCAACCCTGAAGTTTCAAACCTTTCAGGGAAAGGAAATTTCTATTTCAAGTTCTGTTTTCAGGTTTGAGGTCCTGGCTCTGCTGAACAGATTTGATTGTCTCATACATACATATTCTTACTTTATCCCTGTAAATCAATTATCCCACCTCTTCCTTTCCCCCCTTTCCTTTTATCCTTTCTCTCTGGACATCAACAAGGGACACCCTGAAAGCCCAGGACATCTGTTCTCCAGGACTACACCAAGTACTGCAGCAATCCACGGGAAATCTGAACCCCTCATCCCAAAATAAAATCCCTGCATCCTTGGGCTGAAACAACTTCCAAGCATGCAAAATTTTCACAGCATTCAGACGTGGTAAGTCTCTAGGGAGCGAGTACATTTTTTTCCCCCTAAATCTTATGCTGTTAGTACTTAATATGTTTTTACAGGCATGAAGAAACTCCTGTCTATAATCTCTTCACGGGACAGGTACAGTCCCATGCCCTGCAGAGCTGTGAAGGGAAGGCTCAGCATGTGAGGATAAGAAACAGAGAGGAGAATAAGGGGGGAGATGTTGTTAAAATGGTACCTCTCAGGCAGAAGGAGAATCTAGTTTGTGAAATCACAGCTCAAGAATGTGGCAAAAAGCTGCAGTTGACAAAGGCCATAAGTATATTCATCAAACACAGGCTGGAACATTTTTACAAGCAAAAGAAGCAGCGCTCCCAGGCATGCCATTTATATGTCACATTTCAGTCTAGAACAGAGATTTTTGCTGAGTTGCACATCTTTCTAAAAAAGGTTTTGTAAAGGAAATGCTGACTGCTCTGTAACTGTGGCATCATGTGTGTGAGCCTTGAAACACAGGAGGGAGAAATTCCCCCACTCAGAGATATCTTTGCAAACCTAGAGCTTCCTCAGTTTGAAAGGACAACACTCTGGAGTGTGATGCTTGGGGTGCCAAGTCCTCAGAGGGTGAAATGTTGCTCTGTAGAAACAACAGAACACTCCTTTGAGGGGCAAAAAAGCCTTTCCACACTTGAGGAGGAAAGCAAACAGATTCAAAGACAACTTACAGAATACACGCATTTACATCGTAGAGGGAGATGATGACTAAGCAGTTAAAATAATAAAGTTTAGGTCACTGAGCTCAAGAGATTTACCTTCAGAGAAAGACAAACCAGTGCTGTTTTTCCCCCACGAAAATATTCACATAGTAGCAAGTGACACTTTCAGCAAACCATAGTTTGAGCCGAAAAACAGAGCTGCGTTTCATTGTACATGCATTTTCTTCAGACAAAAAGCTCACAGGTATGCCAGAGCCTTCATGTTCAGATGTACAATACTGAGAAGTCACTAATGACTCCAGCAATGACACGAAATGCCTTTGATCAACCACATTGCTGTATGAAACACCATAGCCTGCCATTGAATGGAAATCAGGCACAACAGAGGAGCTATTATATGGGATACAGTACTCCAGCATTCATCTCTTCAAACAGAAAAACTTCAAAGAAAATCAAAATCAGAAAACGAGGAACAGAGTGAATTCCACCACTGGAGGAAATAAAAAAAAAAAAAAAAGAAAAAAAAGAAGATAGAAATTGCCAGAGGCTACATGATATCATATCAATATCCTTCAAAACAGCATTCCTTTGCTTGGAATTATAACACATTCTCCTTCCACCCATAGCAAGCTGCACCAGGAGTGTGTCACACTAAAAACCATAAACCGAAGACCCAAAAAATCCAAGGGCTTTGGGAAGCTAATGGCACTGCTGGCTGCTGGAAAGGCATGACTAAACTCCTCCGGATTGTTTTCCAGTGTGGTGTGGCTGCTGAAGTCTGATGCGCGTGAGAGGTCCTTGTGGGATGGCTGTGGCTCTGGAGAATGAAGCTCCAGGGATAAAAGCACACGTTGTGGCAGCCTGAGCTGAGGATTTCCAGATCAGGCTGCAAGAGATTCATATCCTCTGGGGAGCCAGACACTGGGGAATTGTAACAACACACCAACACTAAAAGTCATTTTAACGTGAGGAACCCACCTCTGTTGCAAGTAAAATTCATCCTTGTGCTGAGAAGTCTATGAAATCAAACAGGGCAAAAAACGGAAGAATTTAGTACATGATCTCAATTTCCAAGCTTTCCAAATCTCTAGGTGTCAAGCAGACACCAAGCAACAACACAAAAACCTGGTTTCTAATATGTATATTTTGCTAATAAAAGTGTTTGCTACCTTGCTAAACCTTCCTGTGTCCAGCCCATGAGGTGGCCCTAATGATGTAATTTTGCTTATTTTGTTAAATAAGTAAATTGAAGCCTTCTTTAGACAAATTTAGGCAGTGTCCCAGTTCTCCTGTGAACTCCAGGAATCCAAGTTCAGTTGGATTCCAGTGTCAGACCAAAGTTTTTCCCTGCATTTCCTCACACTAAAAACATGAACTAAACATCTATTATTTGCTTTTAGGACTCTAAAACTGTTCTTTGGGGGCTGAAAGGACTGAACCAGTCAGGTAGAGCATACCAGAAGTAGGCTCGTGTCTTGGCTTTCAACCTGAAAGACATTATAGATGGCTCCCAGAAGAGCATTTTAAGTAACCAGAAGACAGCAGAGAGTAAGACACAGCTGCATAATGCCAGGTGTGAATCACAAAAAGTTATTTTGGTGTGCACAGCAACACAAAATTTGGGTGGTTTTAGGATGTTTGTTCTCATGAGAACAAACTCTCACTTTTTTGTATCCATCTGGAGTCATTCTGAGTTTAGCAGGGTATGCAGAAGCCAGTGGAAATGGGAAGGGAAACATCCATAAAATGCCGCGATTAAACATACATTTAAAAACTGTTGATTTCATTTTAGATTTTGGATCCAAGCAAGGGGTCGACTTTCTTTAAACTGGGAACTCAAACATTTGTGGCAGCAAAGCAAAGCACAAGAAATGGACAGAAAATTCATCTTGCCGAACTTCGATTTAAATGCATTTATTTGAGCAACAAATCCAGTTCTCTTATCACCCTGGTGAAGATCATGACTCCAATTTAAGACCCTGTACTCTCTTGACTCTAATGCCAGTAAGTATCTCAACAGCTCCAAGCCAGCAAGAAGGAAGAGGGAGAGCAGAAATAAAATAGAAGATGATCAGAAAAGGCAGACATGAAACAAAATAGATAGTTTGATAGACAGGTTGCATTTGTGTTCATGTTTGTGTTCTCAGGATAAAATTGGAGGAGGATTCCAAAAAGAAACTGGAGAGGAGAATTGTTTCTGCACATCAGCCTACACAGGCATTTAATCTAGTGATGGGAGTGAGGAGATTTTTCATAGAACCATAGAACCATGGAATAACCTGAGTTGGAAAGGACCCACAAGGATCATTGAGTCCAACTGCTGACCCTGCACAGGACACCCCAACAATCCCACCCTATGCCTGAGAGCATTGTCCAAATGCTTCTTGAGTTCTGACAGTCTTGGTGTTGTGACCATTCAGTGTCCGACCACCCTCTGGGGGAAGAACCTTTTCCTAATTTCCCAATCAAGTTCCACCAACACAGCCTCATGCCTATTGTTGATAGGAAGACGACTCACAGAGTGTGGATCTCCCCCAGTCCTAGCAGGCAGTGCACTTTCACTCATCATTTACCTCTTTCCTTTCCATCCATTTTTTGCTGTGGCTGTGTTGCTCAGTAAAGCCCCTCTGAGGAGCAGAGACAGGTTTGTTGTGCACTGTGGAGTGCCCTGCACTGACCAGATGGGCTCAGTGACTTAGAACTGGGAAATCCAAGGGTCTCATGCTGCTGCTCAGGCAGCAACTTGCATTCTGCTTTGGGGCAGATTTTGTTGTCCTGGCCCTTGATTCCATTCCTTCCCGTGGTAAACCACAGATGACATCTAAGGGCCCTGCTGCCTCCAGCCAGTAGGCACCAGTACGGCAGAGAGGATCCCTGTACCACACCCACAGCAGAGTGCAGACATGCCTCAGCTAAGCTGTCCAAACCAGCTCTGCTCTAAATTCAGGAGACATTACTTTTGCCCCCAAAAGCTGCAAAAAGAAGTCATGTGGCCTGAGATAATTAGCTCTACCTCTCAGGAGAGCTAATTAGTTCTGGTGTACCACCGTGCTAATGCAGCAGTTTGTCCCTGGTCCTAGAACTGGATCAGTTGGGCTGGGCTGGGGCAGCAACGTGAAACGCTCCAGGCACAGCTTAGTCATGAAAGATCTTGTGGCATGTGACAAAGGCCGTGGTCAATACCACAGGGCAGCTAAAATAAGTATTTTATTGAGATGATTTATAAAATCATGGATAGGTTGGAAAAGACCTCTAAAGATAATTGAATCCAATTGTTAACACAGCACAGCCAATCCCACCACTAAACCCTGTGCCCAAGTGCCATTTCTACATCTCTTCTAAATCCCTCCAGGGACGGGGACTCCACCACTGCCCTGGGCAGCCTGTGCCAGGGCTGGAAACCCTTTCAGTGTAGATATTGTTCCCAATATCCAATCTAAACCTCCCCTGGTGCAATTTGATGCTATTTTCTCTTGTGCTGACCCTTGCTCCTTGGAAAAAGAGACCAACTCCCACCTGGCTGCAACCTCCTTTCAGGTAACTGTCTAGAGAGATAGACGCTCCTTTCCTCCAGACTAAATACCCCCAGGTTCCTCCTCTGCTCCTCATCAGATTTGTGATCCAGACCCGTCCCGCCATCACTGCCCTACTCTGGACATGCCCCATCACCACACCTTCGCAGGAAACACACAGGAGTTTTATTCATTGTGCATCACAAACCCATCATTCAGCATCCACTCTCTTGATCTGATCTAAACAACAGAACTTCAAACCCTCAGATAAACCCATCTATTTATTCATTTTTTTATTCTCTGCTTCTGTGTAAATTGTGATTTACCTTTGTGTTTCTTCATATCCGCATGTGACACATGATGTTGAAGACTGGAACGTTCTGGTCTTTTGACAATCACGGGCTGATACTGGTGAACTGGTTATCACAGAATCACAGAATCACTGAGGTTGGAAAAGACCTCCAAGACCATCGAGTCCAAAATGTGCCCGATCCACACCTTGTCACCCAGCCCAGAGCTCTGAGTGCCACATCCAGATGTTCCTTGGACACCTCCAGGGATGACGACTCTACCACCACCCTGGGCAGCCCCTTCCAATGCCTGACAACACTTTCTATGAACACATTTTTTCTGAAGTCTAACTTTATCTACTCCTCAGTTCAGTGTAAGTTCCCCCCAAAAGTGAACAAAAGTAATATTTCAAAAAGCACAGGGTTTGGGTTTTTTCATATTTATCAGCAAATTGCAGATTAAACTAAATATATCTTGAAGGTGGATCATAATTCTTAATGTAATTTAAGTTTTATATATATATATATATATATATATATATATATAATTTTTAATGACACAACGCAGAGAAGCTCTAACCATGACTGAAGCTCCATGCCCAAATACCAACACAAAGCAACAGAAACTTCTTTTCATAAAGGCCATAAGCCAAGAACAGGTGGAAGAGGAATAAACATGAAATACTGTTATCCCCATTTCCAGAAGTGGAGCTGTGGTAGACAGAGAGACTTATCTTATTTCAAACAAATGAGAAGCAGAGAGCATCAGGTCCTAGAATATGTCAGGTACGTACCACACAATATTCATAGGATCATTCAATAACTATGCCTGGAAAGGACCTCAGGACCTCTAATCCAACTTCCTTATCAAAGCAGGGTCAGCTCTTATATTAAATGGTTATCATGTGTTTTTTCACCGGATTTCATTTTAAATTCCCTAATATATTCACTGGAATCCACTTTTCATGCAATAATGTTGCAAGCTGAGCTGGGATTTAAATGTAACTCAAGTTGAAATAGGAGTAGAAATACAGGCATAAGCTAAAAGGTGTAGGAGGCATCCATAGCAAATGGTTTGAGAGATTACCATTGATAGTGGGAATTGCAACAAGAAAATAAAATGGAAGGTGGTGCAATTGCAGAAATGTAAAATATGATCCCTGCACAAAACACAGAGATGTGGGTCAAGGTATGAGCTCTTTGTAGGCTGTGGTTCTGGTTCCTGCAAATTCTCTTCTGAAATAAGGTCCCTGCACACATTCCATCTTGAAAGTCAGTATAGGTCCATGTGTAAATGGAAAAGAATTATCATTCTCTTCCAAACCTACATTTATGTACTGCATTATGTACTGCAGTCAAGATTTCTGTGCGACCAGGAACAAATGTGGGCTCCTGCACGCACTGGAATGGCCACCAGGGCCCAATTGCCCATGTTGGAACTCAAATATAAATCCTCACGTAGGCAGATCCCAGCAGCTCCACAGGAATTAGACACCTTCCCTTCCTCACGTACTTGGCAAGATGATGACGTCTTTCCCAGGCCCTGGAATGCTGTAGTTGTATCCACCCCAGCCTTTTTCCACACCATTCCATGTCTCTGGGTGTGACCATTTCAAGACAGCACCAGAAGGAACTGCAAAGCAGGACATACAAAGGCAGAATTATCATTTTCCGTAGCTGGAAGAATTACCATTTCTTTGATAGTCAAGTATCTGTGACACTACCATGCTCCTTTTGTCACTGATGAAGCAACACTAACTGTTCTTTGTTGTTTTTCATGCTTAAAGAAAACTGGTTGATTGAATTCCCAGGGTATGGGGATTTCCATACTCTTTCAAAGTATGAAAGATTTAAAAAAAATGAATGATCAACTCTTACAAGCTTGTTAACACTCAGAAAAGCAGGAGTCTTCCCATTCTAAGGGGTCTTGGAAAAGCAACTTGACCAAGACAAGTGGAAACTCCTGCTCCTTCCCCAAAAATTTCTCTTTTGGCTCAATCCAAAAGAAAACTCCTGAGCCTTAACATTAGGAAAACATTGGGACAAAGTGAGTTCACAAAATGCAGGTGTTTGACTTGCATTTGTGTTTTAGAAAGCTAATGAGCCAGGCTTCATAAATTCATTGCCCCTATGTTTGTTCTGCCATCAAGAGAGGAGGGAAAGCCTTCAAGGACAAATCCTGCACACTAAATTTAATAGATCTTAGGCTAACGCAGGCAGGGCCTCCCTCTGGAGGCCTCTACAAGCACCTACTTCTGTTCTTCCACTGTAAAAGGGATTCTGGCTTTTTTTTTTCCTGAGGAAAGCTTAATTGGGGATTGAAAACACAGGAGCAAGCTCATGCCTAGGTTTTGGGGGCTAGACTCAGCTCAGTAATGTTGTGGTATAGAAAAAACCTCCATTGTCAGCACAGGGAAACACAGAAATTAAACCCTTGTTGAGTTCCTTAAGTTTGAGACTGTCTTTCCATCACTTGTTTGTTCTGGGAGAAAAACCCCTGCAAAAAGCTCTCTAACCCCTTTTTCCACAGAAGGGATTATTGTTAATACACAACATAGCAAGGCAGCTATGCAGTTAATACCCAAATTTGGAGGTCTGCCTTGTCTCTGGTTCATTTTTCTGTCTGATTCAACATGAAACTGGGCAGTAATATCAGACTATGGAGTACTAAAATATTCTGTAGTCTTACATTTTCCATGACCTTTCTGATTTGCTGTGGTATTTCCCAGCAAAAGTTTATAGTGTTTTATACTGTGGAATCACACATTTATCTTGAGCAATGGTAGATAGGGCTCAATGAAATGCTTAAATAAATACCAAGAGCCTCTGTTGCCTTGATAGATGTACAAAATATTGAAGTAAAAAATAGCAATTTATTCCTGAAAAGCCATAAAAAAGAAATGGTGTGACTCCCAGACCAAGCCTTTCCAACACAGACTGTCACGCACCTGGGGTAGGCAAAGCCACTCTTTCCTTCTCTCTCAGTGTGACCTGAATTAAGTCAGCTCCTGTGACTGAACACAGAGAATTTTAGGGAGTTACAGCAAGATCTTACAAAACAACACACAAAAAATATGAGTAAATCAATTGCTACACATGAATTCCCAGCATTATACATTTCTTACAAAAACTTTTTTTTTTTTTTAAACAGCAACTCTACATGTTTTCTAAGCATTTTTGGGGGGTTTTTTTGTGCTTTGAGAAAGAATTAAACAAACACATTTTAATTTACAGATATGGAAGGTCTCAAGACAACTCATTAGAAACAGCTAAAAAGAAAACATTCAACAATCAGAAATTCTAGGCTGGAACTCGAATCTATTTATCCCACTATAAATCCACAGCAATTCCTCCAACACAAGCGATATCACACCACTGAATGCATAATGTATTAACTGGCTCAAACAGAGAATTACAGCTTTTGTTTTGTAGTTCGGTTTTGATTTTTTTTTTGCCCCCAAAAATCTGGTATCTGAAAGAGATGCTTTAATTAGTCAGACTTTATAGACTGGAGACAGGGACCCTGTGTTCTGTGCTGTGAAAAGGGGTCAGCAGCAATTATCACAGTTGTAACCTTTGTGCCCATGTATTGTCAGCAGGAGAAGGGCCAGGATAATGCAAATCAAAGAGGAGCAGGAGAAAGCTGCTTCAGACCCAGCTAAAATCCCACCTCCTCTTCATCTCCAGTGGCATATAAAGGCACTTCCTTTCAGTCACCAGACTGGAACAACCATAGTTTAAAATAGAAACACTCTGACAAACAAATAAATCTCCTGTCCTCTGCCCAGCCCCTTATGGTGACCCTTAAATGTTGTTGGAAGATTTTTGGAAGGGTAGCAGGATCGTATCAATGAAGCCATTGTGAGAACTTTCCTCAGTTCTCAGAACATGCCTCGAACTTCCCTATGTGTGTATCAGCCCACCGATGGGATTTCATGCCATATTGTAATTTACTTATTTTATCTTTAAACAAGTCTCTGTACTTTTAAATTGCGAAACCCGTCCTTCCCTACCTCCCTCCTTTTCTCCCAGTGCAACTGAGCAAATTTAAAATAACTGAGGTTCATTAATTTTAAGTGTTCAATAAATTAGTATGAATAATCAAAAAACTTGATTCTTTCTGATAATTACTATTTGATGTCAGTTGAAAGCACTCGATTGAGTTAGCAGCATATGCTCCTATGCCAAATGAGGCTTCCATAATTAAATAGAAACTGATTCCATGAGGTTTTTCTCATGTCTGATTAATTAGTAATCAGGTGCCTCAGCCCTGTTCTTCAGTGACACCTTCTCTCCCAATGGTAGCTGGGATCTGATCCATGTATCAGTCAAGTCAATCTGCCCCAAATCATCACACAGAGCTCACACTGAACAGCATCATGCCTTGAGTGGCCACAAGGTGAATGTTTGAGGAGAAAAAATGACATGAGGCTGCTAATTTAAAGTCTTTGGCACAGCTCTTGTGGTTTTCAGACAATACATCTGTGTGTACTTCTGTGGTTATGGTGGTCTTACTCCTCTTCTCACTTTCACAGGGACAACCAGGTGTCAAAGCTGATACATCAGGCTTAGGAGAAAATGAGACAACCAAGCCCTGACACTATCCTTTTTAGGATAAATATATTTCGTCAGGTTTGTTGTGGGTTTTTTGCTTACTTTTGCAGGCACGAGAGTGAAACCTCCCATTAAGGATGTTTCTATTGTTCAGAGAAAAGCTATTCTAATTAAATCCTGAGGAGACATAAAACTTAATCAATATGGTGTATAAACCTCATAAAGGGGTTCAATCCCCTTACACAGGGGAAAAAGGAACCATTAAGACTTAACTCAGTACAGTTCTGTCCAGAGTCAGGGCAGCAATAAAAATTTATCATATTTGAAGTGCCATCCCGCATCAGAGCATGACAATTCAAATCATTATAAGTCATTTATAGTCTCCACATGAGTGTAGGAATCAGGGGCAGAATTCTCCACAGAATTCTCCACAGCCTTGTAACTTGCACAATTATTTGTATTGATGGGCTGTAAAGTGGAACTGTTGTGAATCAGTGGTGTTTTCCTGCCTCTTCCCACAAATACCCCTAAAAACTGATCAAGGCCTTGGGATTAATCAAGGCTACAGTGACATAATCCTTCTGGTTGTTTTGTTCTGCTGCCGAGTACGTTATCGCTGGGTTTTGCAGGACAGGAAGAGATGCAGGCACTACAGATGAAGGACATCATTAGTAAACATTGAATTAAGGTGACTCTCAAAATGTAGTTATAAGGCTCCAGGGTTTAGTTGTATAAAACCTTTATAAGGCTCATCAATTTTCTGCCTTGTTACAGCTCCTCCTGGATGCTTGGGCTGTGAATCATAAATACAGGCCTTCTGGATGATACTCCTGCTAACTTTCTCCTGGTTCAGAGCTCCTTGAGCGAGCATGAAGGAGGAGCAACTCAGTCTTTTATCAGCTTTGCAGTGACTCGGCGTTTTGCCTGTGGATATTAGGAAGGGCTGAAACTAGGATAAATGGCTCCAATAGCCTGAGTTACAAATAACAAGCAGCTCCATGCTATTTAACATCAATTGGGCTAACATCCATCACTGGGAAATCAAAACTTTTTAGACAGCACAATCAACAACCCAGTGAGACACACCTCTAGAAACTGGAGAAGCTGGGAGAGGGTGTTTTGTCATCCTCTGTGAGGATCTCTTACAGGAGATACCCAGAAATGTGATATCATGGGGACGCTGAAGTGCTCATGTACAATTATATATCTATTTGGGTTAATGGATTCTTTCTTACAGCAGATTAGCATCTGTATGAAATTCTTCCTGCAGAGATTAGACAGTCAAAAAATCCACCCTGAAAGGATTATAAGATCATTTCATCATTTCTTTTCTGTTACTGCTACATTCTCTGGTCTCTCTGCTTCCATGCCAGAAGGATGGGAGTTCACCCACCAGGAGAAGGTTATTTTGTCTATTTGTGTCTATTACAAAAGCATAGCAACTGAGGTTGTTTAGCCTGGAGAAAAGGAGTCCCAGGGGAGACCTTATTGTTCTCCACAACTACCGGGAAAGAGGTTGTAGCCAGTGGGGACTCCGTCTCTTCTCCCAGGCAACCAGCAACAGGACAAGAGGAAATGGCCTCAAGCTGCACCTGGAGAGGTTCAGGTTGGGCATCAGGAGCTATTTCTGTACTGAAAGGATGGTTAGCATTGGTACAGACTGCCCAGGGAGGTGGTGGAGTCCCCATCCATGGAGGTGTCCAAGCAATGACTGGATGGGACACTCAGTGATCTGGGCTGGGTGTCAAGGTGGGGATTGGTTACAGGTTGGACTCGATGATCTCAGAGGTTTTTCCAACTTAAATGATTTTATGACTATGATTACAAGGGGTCTATGATTATAAGGGCCACCTCTTTGCTAAGAACTGATTTTCATTTCATGGAGGCCACTGAGCAGCCCACATCTGGTCAGCTCGCCCTCAAACCACTGATAGGGGTGACTTTTATCTGGCTGGAAGAAAAGACTCATCCCTGTACAACCAGTCCTCTGTAAAGAATTAACTCCATTCTTTAAGACTTTCACCTAGGTTTCTCCTTTACCCCCAAGCAATAAGGCTGCAGAAAATATCTGTGTTTATTTATTTTCTGTATTTTACTATTAGAAGCAAACATTCTTAAGAGTCTGTTTTTCCTCCTATACAAAGCAATTACAGAAACCCACGGAGTCTAATGGAAGTGAGGTCATTCTCTAGGAATCTAGAAAAGACAATAAGTATAATCAAATTATTTTTTTTAAGAACTATGGAAATTGTAAACCCGCTTCTGACACAGCAGTAATATGAGGTTGAGCCTCAGGCCCTCTTAACAACTCACACATGAGTAGCTTGAGCAAAGTCAGCAGGATGACCTGTCTACATAAAAGTTGTGTCTACTGAAGAATGTATTTGGGGTAAATAAAAAGTTTGATAATCCTTTCAGTGATGTTTTCAATAATGTTTGTGTCCAGTACTTTAATTTTAGAAAAAAAAAAAAAAAACCAAGAGAAATCTGGAAATGAAGGAAGCCAACTCTTTTTTCCTTCCAAAAGAAAATAGTTTAAACATTTCAAAAGTGACCAAAAAGGAAGCAACATCTCTCTGTTTTTTAGCCAGTTCCAGTATTGCCCAGACCTTAACCAAGGAGCAGCACCACACTGTGGCACCATATGCTGAAATTTCTGAGAGACTTAAAAAGCTCATAATGTTATTATGGCAATTTACAAAGGATACTTCTAAAAATATCCCAGATGTCCCAGGATGACGTCTCTTTCCGCCACCTTTGTTAAAGTAACTGGGGTTTTTTTGATTCAGCGTGGTCACAT
Organism: Atrichornis clamosus; assembly: GCA_013400975.1. NCBI lineage: Eukaryota > Metazoa > Chordata > Aves > Passeriformes > Menuridae > Atrichornis > Atrichornis clamosus. Next base: position 23,547 of record WBMZ01006572.1, read on the forward strand.
CATGTTTCAGTCTGTTGAAACGTGGTTGAGCCACCATCCATGAATATTTCAGAGTCACACCACAATTGCAGGGCCCACCAGTGACCTTTGAGGATTGCTTCTCTTAAGACATAGGGTGCCCCAGAGAAAATCAGGGTGATGCTCTGGATCATGTCAAAACAAACCTGATGACGCAGAAATTACATGGGATGCTTAAAGCTCCCTAAGTCTTTGCTTTACCCAGTACCCAGCAGGGGCATTATCTGTCCTTCTATGCTGATTCCTTTAAAATAGTCTGAAAAGGTGAATTTCAAAGGGACTTATGAGCTGTTTAACAGAGTTTCCTGTCTATAGGTAGCAGTGAGTACCTTTGTGAATAGGATCATTGCCCATATAACAGAAACATTCACCTTACAATTACTTCTCCCTATTCAGCACTCCCTGCATTCTCCTGCTCCCAAGCCTTATTTACAAAACTTCAACCATCAGTGCAATTTAACTCCTTTAATCCCCTCCATACGGTCTATTTTCTTGCCTTTTGTGTTAGACAGATCTTTTTTTCTCCTCTAAAGATAAACAAACACTTGCATGACGCCAGGCAATTTCGGATGGAAGAGGGCATGGAGAAAGCCTGAACCCAATGCAAACTTCTGGCCAAAGTGGCTTCATTCAGCTGCCTGCTTCGTTTGAATAACAATATCTTCTCAGTCACGGGGTTTTCCCTCCCCTTCTCCTCCTTTTCTCCCCCATGCAGGCTTGAGTAAAAGGCTGTGTGAATTGAGGAGCCTGCTTGTGAATGAGCTGGCATCTGATACGTATTTACCGACGTTAATTTGGGATGTAATGCACCCCTGCCACTTCCCCACAGTTTGCCCTAAAAAGGCTTTCTGAGGGGCACAAAAGCAGAGGGTCAAAAGTAAGTTGACCCCTGCCAGAATGTACAATTATTGCAAAGAGGTGGTACACCAGCAGCTGTCGAAACCCCACCGGCGCGGCGGAGTGCTTCCAAAAGTTGGAGGATGACTAATACGCTGGAGCGCTCCCCTCCGCCCTGCGAGAGCCGCCGACTTCGGGCAGGAAGAATTATGGCACTCCCGAGCAGCTGCAATAATTGTCTTGCCATTGTCCCCCAGCCCTCCCTCCGCCACCCCCTACAAGTGCCCATTGTCGCCGCGGAGTCAAGTGATTATATGCTTGGGCTGATGCTGTTTGCGCCCAGCTGCCCGAGCGCTGACACACGAGCCTGGAGAAGGGGGACCCGCGTCTGCTAGACGGGACTGCGACATACCAGACCTTTTACATAAGTCAAACAGGAACAAATGACTCTTTATCAGCCCCGTCTCCCTTTGAAGTGGCGGCTGCTTATAGGCCCTTACAGCTTTTCCTCCTTAGCCCGAGCAAACATCCTCCTTTTGATATGCTACATGCTCATTATCTCTGCCCCATTTAATGATTTTTGATTGAAGGGTGGCAGCGCAGTTGCCAAGAGGGTAGTTAAAGAGGCTCCACGCAGTCAGGACAACAAGAAAGGCTTTCCTTGTGCAGCAGCCTAAATTTGGAGTTTCTTAACAGTGTGTTCTTGTTCTTAGCAGCAGATAAGGGCTGAGCGTGAAATTCTTAATTAAGCAGTAAATAGAGAGTGGGGTGTCAGCAGATGCAGCCTGTAGCCATGGAGACCAAGTCTGATGAAGGAGGGAGCTAAGGCTCAACGCCGGCCCCGGGCTCGGGCCTGACTGACAGCTGAAGAATCCGACAAAGCTTGTAAACGGGATTAATTAGTCGGCTAATTATTTCATATAGTTAAATGTAAATAAAATATTTTTAAAACCCAAACAAAACCAAAAAAGCCCAGCTTGCAGGGTTAGGCGGGGAGATGTTCTGAGGGCCATACCTTCAAGCATTGTCCTCTCTGGGTCGGTGGGTGGACTGGTGGGGTGTTAAGGCCAGAAGGGACTATTGTGGCAGCTTTCTCTGACCTCCTACAGGGCGTGAGTCTCGCCTCATGAGGTTTCTAATAGCTTCTCGCAGAGCTGGAGCATATTTTTCTGCAAAGACGGCCAAGCATCATCTAAGGACCCTAAGTGATGGAGAGTCCACCACATGCCAAAAGTCTGCCCTGATGGTTAATTATCCTCACCCTCTCAGCCTGCACAGTGGAGACCAGGAGAGAAATTAAATGGCACACCAGGGCCAGGAATCTGCTTGCTTTTACCCTACACCAACAGCAGAGATATTAGGTACCCAATACGGAATTATTGATCTCACTCCTATAAAAGTCCCTGCCAAAAATGTTCACAGCATGAATTATACATGTTAGGTGTTTTCATAAATTTTCCCTTGTGTAATTTGGATGATTGTTTGTCTCTCTATTAAAATGAGAAACCACAACAAGCTCTTCATATAATAAAAATCAGGATGAAAGTAAGGCAAGAGAAGGACGAGAAAGTATCTGTGAAGCAACAGTGACATTTGCCAGCCAGATCACTTTACCCCAGACTTCCCAGGGCTGTCATCTCCTCTATTTCCAACAGTAGAGGCCAAAGCACAGATGTCATCTTCTGAGCTTTCCCATTGCTGCTCTGACAGTGCAATTCAGGATATGCAAACTGTAAAGTAGTCAACTTTTATTTTGAAAGAACAAATTTACGCTGTTAGCAAACTGAAAGAATAAAGCATTTTTCTCCTTTCAGTAGATGCTTGGCAAGGTCTTTGGCAAGGCTTAGGCACAACAGCTGAATTTATAGTAGCAAATCTATACCTGTACTGCATCTAAACAGGGCCAGGACACAGAACTAAGACCAGGGCCCAAATAAACTACATGGTTATAATGCTGTCCAAGTTCCTGGCACAGCTCTGGCCCAGAGCAGGGAGTCTCCTAGATGGTGACCAGTACAGTTTGGGATTTAGCACAGGACAGGGATATTTTCTAATTTGAAGCCTGGGTGCATCTAGCACATTTTGCGAGCTAAAATGTTAAAGAAAAGCTGTGTGATGGCAGGACCAGAGATGGATGCAGCCTGTGATCCTCAGGCTGAGGTTAAGGTGTGGGCTTCCCCATTTCTCCACAAATGTACGCTGGTTGGTTTTCACTGTTGCCAGACCAAGCTCAGTGTATTGCCTGCCCTCATTCCAGCTGCGTTTTCCTCTCCACTGTCCCAATGATTGTTTTAGTTGCTCATTCCTAAAGGGATCCTACACGAGAAAGACATTTGCATGCCTTCTCAATAGTGTAAATCAAGGGAAATTAATTAAATTTAATGGATTAGAAGACTGAAAAAAATTGTTGTTATTGTGAAAATCTTTACTTTCCCTGTATGACAGTAATGCAGGACAAGTCAATTACACCCAAATATATTTGTGATTCCTGGTTCTGCTGTTACTAATAAAGGCAACAATCACTACCTTGCCTTTCACATATAGAGCTTAGATGCTAAAAAACTATTTCCTTGAGAATCAGAATTGTGGAAAATGTCCATTTCTTTTTTAAAAAAAATGACCACCACACTTCATGATCTAGTGTACAAAGTCACATACTCAAATGCAAAGGTCTACGATGTCTTTGGAAGCTTCCAGTCCCAGGAAAAAATCTCTCCCAGTAATCCTATTTCCTTCAGTGTGCCCAGCCTAGCTAGGTTGCCTGTGATTTATTAATGATACATGTGATGTAGGACCAGCTGACAATAGGGGTCATTAGTGGAATTTAATGCCTTTACCTCTCAAAAAAAACAATTCAAGTACAAATGATATCACATCACCCACTATTTATGGCACATTCCTTTTGTTGATAGGTCAGGCATCAATAAATCAGCTCGAGATGGACCTGATGTGCACTTACCTATTTGATCAACCTTTTAAAGGACCTCTCACTTACTAAAAGGCCATTGAAAGGTGATCTTGTGTAGATTTGGGGTTTAAATTAAAAATACATCAGCTCTGTCACCATTCTTGATCAGAAATGTACATTGCAACCTCCAACTGCACTTACCCAGGTAGGTGAACTTCCCCAGTTTGCTGTCAAGGTACCAATCACAGCTCCTGTGCTGTCCATACGAAGGCAGCGATTGCAGTGGCTGCCCAGCCCTTGTCCCACAGGACACCACAGCCTCAAGATGGGCAGGAAGATCCTTGTGTTCCACCAGCAAGTAATTCCCAGTCTCGAAGTTGCTAAATGTCACTGAATACTAGAGAAGAGGGAACCAAAATAAACATGTCTGTGATTAGAGCTCCTCGAAGTGCAGCATAAAGGGGTAAAGAGGATGGTGCTCCTCACATGTGTTGAAAACATGAAAAGAGATGTAAAACTAAGCAGATGATGATGGTAAATGCAGACAAAATCAACTCCCTTCATGAACTTTGAAAGGTGCAGAGAAGCAATGTCTTCTGAAAACCATGCTTCAACTTCACCTAAGGTAGTAAAAATCCTGCTGGCTCCTAAGCACCACACTGAATTTTCACCTCAGACATCCCAAACTATCAAGGGTCCAAGGCCAGACTGGACGGGACCTGGAGCAACCTGGTCTAGTGGAAGGTGTCCCTGCCTATGGCAGAGAGCTGGAAAAAGATGATATTTAAGATCCTTTCCAATCCAAGCCATTCTGTGATTCCATGATCTTCCTGCTCCAGGTTACTACTGAGAGCTTCAGGGATTGGGTCATCATACCTAGGCCTATAAGTATAGAGAGATTTTCTCAGTGCACTTAACTCTTTTTTTTTCTTTTTTCTCTCTGCTCTCTGCTCACCCAAAGAGATGAAAGCATGATTATCTCTTCCAGATAAAATTTTGAAATTATAAAACATTCCCGTGTTACCTGGAGCTGTTTGCTGACCAAAGGGTTGTCAAATGTCAATGTGTAAGTCTCTTTATCCAAGAGAAGAACCATCCAGCCATACAGGTTTGATAAAGTATCAGGGACATAATTGACTGTGTTTGTCTTATTTCTACTGTCAGTCACAGTTAAATTATAGGGAATGTCTGGAGCCTCTTTTCTGCAGGAAAAAAAAAAAGTAATTACATTTTTACACTGAACTCTGTCATTTTGCAACCTTTAGAGTTCTATTTTTATTTGAATTACAGTAGCTATGCTGGATCTCTCTCAGAATGTGTCTACATTTTTGTAATTCTTTATAAATGCTATAAGAAACAATCTTTTGCCTCAAGTGTTGTAAAAAGGGGAAGAGAAAAAGAGAGATACAAAGTGGAGGAATAAAGGCAGAGAGGAAAAAGCATAGCAGTGGCAATAACCAGGGTACCACTCCTACAATGCCACAGTATTTCCCCACCCACCAGAATCATGGGCCCCAGGTTCAACTTTTAGGATTTTCATGTAATTGATGGAATTTTCTGATTAACCTCATGCCAGGCTGGATGGGTTTTGGAGGAACCTGGTCTAGTGGAAACTGTCCCTGCCCAAGGCAGGAGGTTGGAATGAGATGATCTTTAGGGTCCTTTCCATCCCAAACCATTGTGTGATTCTGTGATTATTCACTCCCATTCGAGTGGTCAAAAGTTTCACTGAGGCTGAAAATGCAAAAATCCTGTGTAATTCAAAAACCTGCTCTTCACCTGCAGTACAAAGCTTGGGCTGCTGCAGACTGATAAAATCCTTCACAAAATGGGTGAACTTTTAGTACAGCAGTTATCTGAGCATCCAAATGAGAACTCAACCCCCTTTTTCACTGGAACTTTGCACTTCTAATTTCTGCCCAGTCTAGTCAGAGAAAAATTCCTAACTGAATAGATCAATACTGATGGAATATGTCCTGATATAGTGAGTGGACACAAACCCTTCAGATTTCAGGTCTCTGGAGACTCTTCTCAGTTTTGGCATTTGAGCTGACACTGAGTTTAAAAAGCATACTCTTTTAAGCATACCTTGAATACTGTTTCTCAATATTTACAATATTGCCCCCCAACTAAACATCTCAGCATATTATCCAACCTTCCAGACTGGATATGGCTTATTTACCCAGGACAGACAGTGCTAAAACTTATGTCATCCTGTAATTTGCCTGTATTTGTAATATTTGGTGGGATTGTTTTTTTGTTCCCCCTAGTGCTTTAAAAACAATTCAAAATCACCAAAGCAGTCATCCTGAATATATTTTTCTTTTCTCTTGTAAAATCAGTTATAGGATTTTTTATATTTTTTAAAAATGTTTTGTTATTCTATAGTCTGTCACTTTGGCAAAGGCCTTTCTGCCTATCCAGAAACATTCAGCTGAGAAAAAGCAATGGCAAAGTGTGAATCAGCAAAGAATCACTCAACCAGAAGATATTGACAGACCAATGAAACTGGAAGGAGTTTATAAGGCTTAAACAGCTTTTGTACTACTAATAAACCTCCTCTTATAGGCATTAACTGGACCAGGATATTAGGCTGCTAATTAAGCAAGCAAATGACAACAAGCATGTTACTGCCACAGTTATCAGCACCTGCACAGGTATTCAGGAGAACATTTCTAGAAGCAGGAGCACAACACTCATCATACAGAGAAACACTAAACTCTCCTGCACATCAGAAATTGCCTTATTGAGTTACAAAAATGCCCAATGCCACAGCAAGTCACAGAGACTCAGACCCATCTCTCTACAACATAAATTCACAGGGTTTTGCTCTTTATTCATTTTACTTTTCATCACTGGAGAAGTCTGATGAGAACAGCTTGAACCACTTTTACCGAGGGACTCTCCTCAGTACTTCCAGAAGTAAAGACAGAGAGGAAAACCTGACAGGGACAATCCTGATGGGATACAAGTCACCTGACATTCTGACCTGTCAGAAAATTAGGTGTCAATTCCACACTAACCATGTAGGTCCAATAGCTAGTGAATGGGAATGTGAATTCCCTAACTAGTGAGTTAACTGTGAATCCAATTATGTTGGAGACCAATATTGAGAAGACCCCGGATAAATACCTTAAACTAGACAGCAAATTTCCAGATGGCTACAGTTAAGTGAAATCCATCTTTCCCTGTGTGCCTACTTATAACAGACCGGGCATGGAAACACAGAACCATTTAGGTTGGAAAAGACCTCTGAGATCGAGTCCAACCATTAACCCAGCACTGCAAAGCCCTAAATTAAACCATGTTCCCAAGTGCCACATTTACATGTCTTTTAAATCCCTCCAGGCGTGGTGACTCCACCACTGCCCCGTGCAGCCCATTTCAATGACTGACCTCCTTTTCCTTGAAGAAATTCTTCCTAATATCCAGGCTAAAGTTCCCTTGGTGCAGCTTGAGGCCATTTCCCCTTGTCCTGTCCCTGTTCCCTGGGAGCAGAGCCCGCCCCCCACCTGGCTGCCCCCTCCTGTCAGGGAGTTGTGCAGGGCCAGAAGGTCCCCCCTGAGCCTCCTTTTCTCCAGGCTGAGCCCCCCCAGCTCCCTCAGCTGCTCCTGGTGCTCCAGCCCCTTCCCCAGCTCCGTTCCCGTCCCTGGACACGCTCCAGCCCCTCAGTGTCTCTCCTGTCAGGAGGGTCCCAGAGCTGCCCCCAGCACTGGAGGTGCCCCAGCCGTGCCAGCACAGGGGTGGGCACTGCCCTGGCCCTGCTGCCAGCCCAGAGCTGGGACAGCCCAGGGGCCTTCTTGCCCACCTGGGCACACCTGGCTCATGTTCAGCCGCTATCACCAGCATCCCCAGGGTCTTTTCCAGTTTTCCAGCCACTGTGCCCCAGCCTGTGGTGCTGTAGGGGGTTGTTGTGACCCAAGTGAAGGACCCAGGACTTCACCTTATTGAACCTCACACAACTGGCCTCAGCCCATGGATCCAGCCTGTTCAGACCATTCTGCAGAGCCTTCCTGTCTTTCAACAGATCAACACTCCCACCCAACTCGGTGTCAGGTAGGAAGAGTAGGAAAATTTATCTTCATGTCTTTACCCCACATCCCAAGGAGGCAGCACTCCCCCTAGAAGTGGATCCAGTCTGCATATTGGGCCCTCTGGTCCTGTCAGAAGGAGTCTCCTACGACAATACCTCACCTTTATTTTTTTATGGAAGCACTCTTGACCCAGAACTTAGGACAACTTATCCGTGACAACACCTCCATGCTACATGAGCCATTGCTCTCCGTATTGTTCAGTTCCACTGGCAGAGCCTCACATCCTTTATGCCAAGGCACCTGGAGAGGTGGGGCAGTCACAGGGGAGATGCACCTGGTAAATCAGACAGGAAATTGCCACCATTGCCCCTATCCCTTAAATCACTGTTTAGCCAGAGGGAGAGAGGACAGGGAATCCTCCATTTCATGCCGTCTCTTCCTAGATTTCAAAGCTAGGCCAGATTTTTGACTGCTTCGGACACTACCAAATTTCTTTTTCAGTTAATTATTCTCACTCTTTGGGATGGAGAAACAGGGCATGTTCTCTGGACAACTTTTAGTTTGAAAATGCCATATTTTATGCCAGAAATCCTCTCCGAGTAAGAAAAGTTTGTATGGTTTCATACCATGATAGTCTGGCTTCCCTGGTCTTCACCTGGAAGCTTATTCCTGACCCAGGAAGGAAAGGGAGCAGGAGATATCTCTGACCTGGAATATCTAGGGTTTTCTTGACCTGGAATGCTGTATCCTCGTCTTTTATATGTGTTGCTCGAGGTGTTGCCACCAATAAATACATTCCCTACTCCTGACAGACAGACAGCACCCCAAACCAAAAATTTGGGGAACCTGGAAAACTTCTCAGCTCAGTGTAGAGGCTAACTGGTGCAAGGCAACAATAACCCTGAGACTACACTCACCTGGAAAGGATGTCAGTGTGCTTGTTTTTTCACCTCTATGCCAAACAGACACCAAAATGGAAGTACCCTACTAATGGAATTACCAGCCACAATTAGCACCATTTCCATTTGCCCTAAATAGCCAGTGATTTCACTGTGCCCCAAATAGCCACCAATCTACCTCTCTTTAATGTTAATGAAGTAGAAGAGAGCTGGCACAGGAGTATTTCTAATTCAGGGGATCCGAGGGAGCCTGCACGCATCATTAACATGGAGAGCTTCATTATCAGAGGAAAGAGCCTTCCCCTGAACTTCTCCTGGCTTTATTTGAAAGAAACTAGGAGGCAATGGTCTTAATGCAAAATTAACCCTCACTTTAAACTGCTGGAAGCCTTTGCAAACTGTAAAGGGAAAAAAAGGATGACTCATTGAAAAGGCTGTATTTTTATATCGAAGCAGGTTTCAATTAAGGAGCAATTTGCTTTAGAAATATGGCAGGATTACAGGATAGGGCTTTACAGTCTGAGCCACAATTCACCAATTGTGACTGTATAAACTGTTATGTAATTTAGCATTGTGCAGAATTGCTCAACAGATATGGGCCACAAAGGATTTGTTAAACCAATCAACAACATGGAGTAGAACAAATATTAACTCTCCTGTTTATGTTTACCATTAACTTATTTATCCTAAGGGTCCATATCTGTGTGTATGAAGGCAGGCTCTGTGTTTAGCTCTAAATGCTTTCTGTTTGTGTAATAATCCATTATGATTATCCCTCTTCAAAAACAGGAAACAATTTAGCATTGAACTTCAAATGGGACACCAAATGTTTATATCAACAGTCCAGATTTATTGTAGGCCAAAGGGAGGCTAATTCCAAATTATGACCATACCAAACACTTTACAGGTTTAATGCTGGGCCCCAGACCAGTTCATTTTATTTTAATTGCCAAGAGCTAAGAATATTCAGCTGTTTTCAGTAAATGTGTGTATCTTTGTTGAGATACCAAGCTCATTATTCCAATCTGTCTTGTATTATGAATATTTACTAGCAGTGATTTCTTTTTCATACACAGGTCTTTTAGGAAATAATCAGATTTTTGACCCTGATCCTGAGTCACCACCATGGTCTGAATGAGATTGTGTCCCAGGAAAAGAAGAGATTGTGACTGACAAGCCAAAGTGGATTCATTCTGAGTAGTATTTGAGTTTGCCAACCCTGACTTTCTAACTCCCCTGTGTTTTTAAAACATTTCTCCTGCTCCTGTAATTTACAATCTGGTATTTTTAGGAAAACTAAATTCAGATAGAAATTCTGAGCTGAAAATTGGTTAGTAAACAAAAAGTTCAAATGTGTCTGCAGTGCAGGCACAGTAAAGACCAAAGGAGGACCACTTGGTCCCTCCACTTTTCCCACATACGGTAGAGCTCCAAAGAATCCCTGGAATTGTTCAAGGACAGGTTGGATGGGCTTGGAGCAACCTGGTCTAGTGGAAGGTGTCCCTGCCCATGGCAGGGGGTTGGAACAAGATGGCCTTTAAGGTCCCTTCCAAACCAAACCACTGTATGATTTTAGGATTAATAATATGTTGGTTATGACAGGGAATCCCAGCTGAGGTACCTGGCTCAGATCTATCCGGGCCACACAGCCTTGCCAGATTTCTCCTTGCAAGCAAAGAAAGCACAGGACTAGCAAATGTTGTCTCAATGGTAAATTTATCTCCCTGCACCCAAAACCCTCTAGATGAGGGTCAAGGTGAGGGGGAAGGCTTGAGGAAACAACTTCTCTTGTATATTCATAACTGCAGGGTGAACAGAAAGCTGTCCTCCACTGAGAAACACATTTCTGTTGGTGGGATGTCTGAGATGGTAGGAATGCAGCAGAGAAAGAGCTGAACCTCTGAAGCTGATGGGTGGGTAACAGAACAGTCAGCAGTCAATTATTTAATATTTGCCTTCCATATCACACCACAGGAGCCCTCAGAGGGTGGGTTATAGGGACAAGTGACCTTGTAAGCTGCCCCCTGTGTGGGTACAGTCAGGTACACAGGGAGAACACAGGGCCAGAGGGCAACTGACCACTTTGAGAGAAGAGTCAAGGTTGTCAGGTGTTTCACAGTAGGCAGATGTTCATCTGAAGGCTCCACAGCAAGAGAATATCAAAGGAAAACAAAACTAGAGCAACCATTGGAACTCTCTTCAAGACTGAAAACCACGGAGGTAGGAGGGACACCAACCCATCAACAGTGGATGGATTTGCAGCAAACAGGAGAGGCTGTCAGACCAGGTTTAAGAATTAAACCTATTAGGAAGAAAGTTAATCTTTTGCTCTGCAGCAGACTAGAGAGGAGGGGAGGCAATAAAAGGTTTGAACTACAAGACTGGTGCTGAGCAAGTCCCAGGTTTCCCCACTGAGAAATGGAAAGCAAATGGAAGGGACCAAGAGGAAAACTCCCTTTTGGCAGGCACAGCCAACGAGTGTTTGGAGTCCCCTTTGCCGCAAGGTGCTGCCAGGCTGCAGATTATTCTAATGCTCTCCTCTTGTAAAAATTATGCATAATGTGAAGAAACTTTGAAAGTCACTTAATCATGTTATGACAATTTTTTAATGAAAATTTGTTTTAATATTAATAGAGATTCATAGTTCCATGATAATATGGGTAGCGGTGGCATTTGGAGCAGCCGTTTCTAGCCTGCAGCCATGCTGTGCTGTGCCATAGCATAAGCTGTGCTTCAGACTACTCAATAACTTTCTCACATATAAATTTATAAAGACTTTTATAAGCTCCAATTACATTTTTAAAAGACATAAAACCCCTCTTTAAAGTGTGCTTACGTGACACATTAGTTTAACTTTCAACTGGACTTTGTGAAGAAGGGTTTTGTTACAGCAGTGGAAGCTTGGAAATGGATCCCCATTTCCCTGGAAGTTGTTGGGTGAAGCATTTCAGGATAGAGAGTCACAAAAGGTTCAAGATAGTAGTTTTCTTTTTTAAAAAAAAAAGGCTTCCAGTGTTTATCTATAACAAAAAAAAAATTTTCCCCCCAAACACTTTTTTTTTTTAAGTGTCAATACACTACATGCGTTCTGGTAAACTAAACAGCACAAAGAAAAAGAGTCAATTGCCCATATTGTAACTTAAATAATTAAAATTGTTCCAGACATGCTCTTAGCTTGCACCAACCAGCCCTATCCCTGACAGCTCCCAGGCAGGAGCCTTTTCTAAAACTTAGTTCTGCTGCAAAATCCCTGCTGTTTTGGAGGCTGAGCAGGTTAATATCATGGCCATGTGCAAGCCCTGCTAGTTGCCTTTAGGGTCAGGGAATGATTCTGAGGTTACTGGGGTAGAGGTTTCCATACTAGGACTCCCCTCTCAAAAGCCATTACTTGTTCCAACCCTCAAGATTTTTGGAGCTGGAATCCATCCCTGAAATTCAGGGGAAGCAGAAACCCCATGATCTCAAGCCTCTCATGCTTTTTATTGAGGAGCACAGAAAATGCAAGTTGCAAGTCTGACAGGCTGCATATTCCAGGGCCTGGTAGAGCACAACAGTAAGATTTCTTCCAGAGTGATTTGTAATTCTTGTCATGTCAGAAACTAAAGAAAGCCAAGCAATAGTACTTTTGCCTTTTTACAGAGATGAGATGAATCTAACAGACTGCACCGTTAGGAATTCTTTTCCTGTCACCCACCTATCTCTATTCTCCTTGCTCAACCTCTGCCAATTGCTCCTAGTCATGTTTTATTAATACAGTCATGCTGTATTAATCCTAAACTATTCCCTTTTTATTGCAAACACTCTTCAAACACATATGGATAAAATTCACCCATTCTCCTTCTTCTCCCACCCCCTCATCCTCCGGTCATGCTGTGGATATTTTATTAATTGACTTTTACTCTTCACCCCCTCCAGCTCCTTTTATTCCCCATTCTGGTTCTCTACCAGGTTCATTTTGGAGCTCTATCCATCTGAACAAAGCCTCCCTGAGTCACCACACTCACTTGGCTTCTTGCTGACTGTCTTTCAACTTAACAGAATGGTGATTTGGCTGCTGGGAGCTACTCAGGAGAGAGGATCTGGAAGCAGCACAGAGAGGATGCTCATGGTCTCTGGGGTTACTCTGTGGAGTACACAGCCCTCAGGAGGACAGGCTAACAGCTGGCTTCTGCTTCTCAGACTGCCAAGGATCTTTGATGTAAATTTACTCCCAGCTCATGCAGATGAATAATAAAGAAGTGAAATAAAGGGCACTTGCTTGAAATAAAACCTTAATTGAGAAGTAATTGACATGACTGATCATAGAATCCTGAAATGGTTTGGGTTGGAAGGGATCTTAAAGCTCAACCAGTTCCAACCTGCTGACATGGACAGGGACACCTTGCACTAGACCAGGCTGCTCCAAGCCCCATCCAACCTGGCCTTGAACACTTCCAGGGAAACTCTCATGCAATTTACTGGGAAGACAAGATTTAGGTCAGGTTAACTCTTCCAGAGTTAATGGTGCAGATGAACTCCTACTTGTCCTTGCTCCTTACCCACCTTTTGAAGGCAGGAGAAACAAGGAGTATTCAATATATTAACTGTCATGAATTATTAACAATTCCATTGTGGCAACACCCAAAAGGACCCAAATCACTCTGCAGGCAGCATTTAGAGAAGCTCCATCCACCCACACAGCACCAACCCAAAGATCTCGTAGTCCATTTCATCAAGGTAAACACAGACTAGAAAGGGAATTGAGTTCCCCAAGACCTCATGGTCAGGAAAGACACCAAGCACAGTTTTTATTTTGCCTTGTACCCAGTATTCTTTTACTTAAATCAGAATTACTCCAAGCTCTTAATTTATTGCAGACTTTTGTTTTCATTACAAGACATGGTAATCACATGCAAAGCCTGCAGGTAGCTGAAAGTCTTACAGTTTTCTCCTTCAATGGAAAAAGTGATTTTTTTTTTCCTATTTGGAAGGGGTTGGGTTTTTTCCCCTCCTTCTTCTAAAACACGAAGTATGAGACAGACATGAATAATTAACAGCCCTCTGACAGAGCACTTCAGGATTTCTACCTGTGTTCTACTAACCTGAGACAGCAAAAAATGGATAATGGTTCAGATTTGTACTTCAAAAGGAAAGTGAAAAGCTGAGCAGGGCACTGGGAAAGGAAGGAAGAGTGTGGGAAGAAAAGCAGGAGTGTATTTAGATCACTAAAAGCCTTTTTCACCCTTTTTCTTATGTTGGAGACTTGCAGCTGTCCTCCCTGGGCAATAGAAGTGGATGCAGTTCTCATCTGAACAGCATTGCTCCACTGGATCCCCTCAGCTGCCAGCTGCTCAAAGGCAAGAACAATTCCAGCTTGGAAGTGAGCTGGGACAGCAACTGGGAGCTGTACAGGCATCAAAGCTGGTGGGAAAAGACCTGGCTGTTTCCCAGGACTGGGTTATTATTAGAGCTGTTTTTAATTTCCCAAGCCATCAGATACTTTGGTGTGAGATGCCAGATCTGACACAGCATTTCCAGGAGATCCCTGTGCCTCTGCCATGGAGTGACAAGCCACAGGGGTAGCACAGGGCATTTTAAATGGCACAAGACATTTCTCTATGGGCAATCAAATCAGGACCCAGGTTTACATCAGCTGGAGTGGGACATATTGTCAGTGTCTACAGGGTGACCATGTTTTCTTTGGGATAACATCCAAGTTTATACATCTTCAAACCTATTTGAATTCACTCATATTGAGTTTCTGTCTCACCTGACAAACCTTCCCAGTAAAATTTGACTGCTGAATAAGCTCTGAGAGTTACATCACAGATTTACTGCAGTCCCTTTCACCCATAATGTAATTTGTTCATTTATTCTTTAGGTTCCTCTATCACGATTAAGACAACAAACAAATGGGTTTTCATTCATCACTTCCCTGGAGGTGTTCAAGGCTACGTTGGATGAAGCCCTGAGCAACCTGTTCCAGTGGAAGGTGTCCCTGCCTATGGCAAGGGGATTGAACCTGGATGATTTTAAAATTCCTTCCAACCCAAACCATTCTGTGTTTCTGTGATTTCCATCTATAAACAGTGACAGTATCACAAGTGCCATTTGAAATCAAGTGAAAACTGGCATCTGAAATCTGGGAAAGCAATTACCTAGTTGTTAAAACAGTTCTGCCACTCACAATAACAAAAGTTTTTTCTTGAGTTTCAAACCTCCCTTGTACCATTGTCTGACCCCAGCATGTGGATGGGAAACTATAACTGTATAGACTAAAAATGTTGTTCAGTTGTGAGCCTGAGTCAGTCTCAATAAGGTTTGATGATTTGAAATGAATAAATTTGACTTGAAACAATCAAAGAACAGCAAAATAAGAGAAAGTCCTGATGACGTATATAAGAAAGGCATAGCTGCAATAGAGTGGCAGAAACAGATGCACTGGAAAGCTTTCTTTCAATTAAATACATAATGAACTATATTTTCTATACAATATGGACGTTTATTGCATGAGAGCTGTGCCCATGAAAACATAAAGTGATGAATCTAGTTTTATTAGAAAACATGATACATTAATCTGATAGTTTATGAAACTAAAATAGCAGTGAAATCAGATGGCAAAGATTCTCTGGTTAAGACATGAAAGTTTACCTTGTTCATGACCACTAATTCTTTAGGACCATTTGCAAATATCTCAAAATGATCACGAAATGAAGTAGTCGCAGAACTTGATTTAAAATTTAAGTCTCTTAACTCTTTTGTTTTCTTTTTGTTTTTTTAAAAACTGTGTCTTGTTATCAGCTGAGGTGCTTTGTTCATCTTTTATAGGTCACCACTCAGAAAATCTTGGGAAATTTTGCCATTTGCCCATTAAATCTCTGACTGTCTGAGCTTGGTCATTGATCTCACTTTGAACATCAGTCCCCACCTCACCCTTGATTCTTATTTCTACAAAGGCCAGTTTATGTACCCCTGGTAATTTGAAGAGTGACAAAATAGAAATACACCACCGCCTCCTCCTAAAGGCCCAGTTAACACTGCCAGAATTGCCTCTGGACAGGAGTGATGGATACAATACCAAGGTGAGAAAGACAAGCAGCTTGCTGAGAACATCAGGAAACAAACGAACTTGGGCAGATCATATGTAAATTAGCCAATAAAATGAACCAAACACTCTCCACTGGCAAATACTCCACGCAACTTCATGTGACCCTCCCAAAACCACGGTGCCTGTGTCCAAAATGGTATCCAGATGGGAATGGTTCTTGTGATGCCTCTCAAACCATGCCTGAGAACTCTCAGGGTGAGAACAAGCAGACAGAGCAAAAACAGTGTCAGAGAGCACATGGACAACAACACGGACTGATGGCTGCCGCTGCTCAGGCTTTAGACCTAGTTTAGGACCCAGAAGAGAGGCAGGAGGCCTGGGACTGAGTTCAGATGCAGCAGCAATCTCAATATTACACACAGAAAAAACACCTATGCTGAATTTTCGGAGGTGGAACAATTACTTACAAATGAAGAGCCATACGGTGGAAAACAAGGTCTCTGTCACAAACACTGCCACCAGAAGCTTGGCTGAAGTTGGCACTGGCTGTGCAAGATGGTGCCAGGATATTTGTGGAAGGCAGGATGTGGCTTCCTTTCTCTCCCGTGGTGGAGCCGTCAAGATCCTCAAGGATGGCGGAGTGAGGAAAGGGGAAGGACACTTGGAAAGGGGAGTTGATGAAGGTCAGATGTTCAGCTCTCACTGTAAACCCACCTGTGAATGACAAGCAGCATTTCAGAAAAAGAGAATGGTCACTTCAAGTAATGAGCCTGAAGACAACTTTCTGCAGGGAAAGAGACAAACTTCATTCCACCTTCACTTTGGAAAAATGTCTGATGAGTCAACAAGATGGGGAGATCCAGGAAAATAAATAGAGATGGTTGTAGAAATAGCTACTGCTGTGCTATGGACAGGTCAAACCCATCCAGGGCCCTGTTCTGACACGAATTGTGGTTCAGGCTTTCCTGATCCAGGTTCTGCTCCTGGCCCTGCCAGCACCTCCTCAGTGACTCCAAACTCTTCTTCACAGGCCCCACTGGCAACAGTTACAGACCCCAAAACAGTGACTCTTATAGATCTTTTCTACCTTTTTTTGAAGTTAAATTTTTTAGAGGTGAGGACTGTTTATGTGTGTGTAAATATACTTGACTCTTGAGCATATGTACAGCACCTGGCAGAACAGACTTGGCTGAAAAGTGAATCTGAAGGGTTTTTTCACTACTGAAATACAGATAGCTACAAAAAAGGTGAATATTCAAGTGGGCTGAAGTTTTGAATGCATTAATATTTACAGCAATGTCAGAAAATCTTTGCCCTATAGACCGTAATAAGTCAGCTTTGGCATAAGTGTCCATACACCACATGGGTCATTATTTCACTCTCTTATTCCAGTTTTAGCCTTTCTAAGCCAGATTTTACTATTCCTCCTGTCCTTTGATCTCATCTCCTGAAGTCTTTTTCTCTCCTCTGATATTGCAGGGCAGTCTTCATTTATATCTAAATACATTTAAGAGGCAATTGCAGTTGGAACATTCTTCAAAGAGCCTTTGAGCACCTCTTCAAAGCTCAAAAGGATGCTTAGTTTACACGTTATCTTAGGCAAATTCACCTCAGGATTAGGCTGGCCTGAGGTAACAGCTTGGTGAAACTCTGTGAGGTTGTGTCACAGCTTTTAAAAAAATCATCACTCTTGAAATTTTACCTCCCAAAATGAAGATGCAGAAACAAGACAGTGTATAAATGCCCTGTCCACTGAGAAAATTGTAACAGTGCAAAAATCAGGCTACATTTGTGTTAAAATACATGCAATGTGTGCCGTCAACTAAGTGATGAAGCCATGTCCAATGAGATTGGGGAGAACCTAAAATCTCAGCCCATGCAGAGCAGTCATCAGTGGTTGTCTGTGGAAACTATGAGCTTCCAAACATATGAATCTGCAATGGCAGGGGAAGCCAGAGACGTGGAAATCCTGCTAAATAAATGCAAACCAGACTCACCCTGCCCTTGGTAACAGCCAGAACAAGTCCTGATCGCTGTGCAAGTGTTCACATCAAAGTTCCTGAAAGCTGTGTTGGAAACAAAGAGCTGGTATCTTTTGGGAGTTTTCAGTCCTGCAGACATACAGCTGCTATCCTGCAATGAAGGAAACACCATGTGAATCACAGAATCCTACACTGGCTTGGGTTGGAAGTGACCTTAAAAATCATCTCTTTCCAACCCCTCCTCCAATGGGCAAGGTAGGTCTAAGCCCATCAACCTGGCTGTTTCCAGAAATGGGACATCCAGGATGCAGCAGCTCAGGATGCAAGAGTGTGATTGCCCATGGCTATGGGATTTGAAGGACAGACCTAAGCTAGTATTTAGCAAATTCTGGCAAGCAATACCCGTTTAATTCCCCATTTGCAGTAGGTGATAGCATCACATTCAAGGGCAACTTGTTGCCCTGTGTCTGGATTGTTGCATAGTACTATAAGGTTGGGCATTTGAAGGGAAAGGAAAGTGCACATTCCCTGGGAAGAAAGAATCCACCTAAAAGGTAGATTTTTTAACAGCCCCTTTTGCTTTACCTGTTCTTGTCCAGCAATTAGGAATTTTCCCTACACTGCAAATATAATCATTCTAATTTCTGTTCTAAGAAAAGTTTGAGAGCTGAGATTCAGAGGCATTTTGTGTGATTTGAGATGGGGGAAACACTTAGCAAAGCTCTCTGAAAAGCTCTAGTTGACTTCAGGGTCCATCAGAGCTGCAAGGACTGGAAAGGAAGAGCAAAACCCACAAATTATGGGAAATATAACGGACAAACTATATTTTGGGGTGTTTGTAGTCCATGACACAGGGGAAGTGTACAACCCTCTGCCAATTTATCTTGGAGACAGGCTGTAAAGAAAGATGCATTCAGAGCTAGTGAGCAGCCGGGAGGAGGAGGGGCTGGCAGGACTGTGTCATACGGTTTCTGAGGCCAGTATATATTTGCAGAATTCTCTCAAAAGTCATAGCAGACAATCAATCAAGAAATCCACCCCATGTGAAAACATCTCTGCAATTGAAAATATACAATGAAATTAAGTTTTATAAGTGGATTATTTCTTCAAAGACATGGTGTTTCTTCAGTCTCTGTTAGAGACAATAGTTCCATCACCTTTTTTATTCTGAGGCCAAAACTTCAGTAGTGATGGTCCTTGGGCCATCTTCTTCCAAGTCACTGCTAAGCAAAAATCCATGGCTTCTGGTAACAAATTGCTCAGAAAGTCTCTATGGACTTTTTGCTTACACTTCTAGTTCTTCCATCCCAACCACTTTTCTATACTTTTAATTAATCCATTTTATTTAAATAAATAGCAAATAGAACAGAATGAGACAGTAATTCCTCCCTAGTGTGTGTCACCTGTCTCAAAACTCCTGCTTTTTCCAGGCAGAAGTGCTTCTCCACAAAGACAATGAGTTGCTTTATGAAAACATGGAAGAGGCTTGCTGAATCTCTAGGAAGTTAACAAAAATCTTTCACCTGGCTTTTACAGATCCTGGATTTAGCCCTGCCACTAATGTTTCAATTGGTCAAAGCTCCAACTTTTAAATGCCCTGGTACTTCCAGAAAACAATCTTGTTTTAAAAACACCTTTTCTTCAAAAAGTGGAAGGGCTAGCAGAGAGGAATATCCAAGGTTCCCATTAAATTAATGTCATAAAGTTTTAATTGATATTAAAGAGACATCATTATTAAGGGGTGAATTACATACATTAAGATGTAAATTATGACAAGGAGGCTCTTATCATGAGATAATCAAAGATAATCACCCCCCTGGGGTTCTGCAAGAAACAAGGCACAGCTGAGCGCCTCTAAATCTCTTAACAAGTGCAACATTGGAGTCCTTCCATGGATCCTGCAAAGCAAAAACAAAGACATCCACCCTTTGGTGTCAGAGAAATTCATTTGGACATCACTGGGACACTGCAAGGTTGGATAGGTGAAGCCAGGATTTTATCTGAACTGCGGACTTAGAATAGACCTGCTAAGGAGGTTTCTTTCTGTGAGCTTCTAAAGAAAACTCATTTAAAACTCCTTTTTTTCTTCCAGTCAGAGAGAAAATTAATTTAATAAACAGCAATATAAAACTGAGCAGAGACCAAAAAAAAAAAGATCTCAAAATCATGAACAAGCAGCTGTGGCCAGTTGTAACTAAAATTCCATTGTTATCCATGTTATTAATCTGTTAACAACCTGGTAGCACCCAAAGGACTTTGTCCAGCTGCCTAAAGAAATAATGGAAGAAGATCATATTTACTGCATAAATAAAATTACATTTTGTCAGTATTTTTCATTCTCAAGTTAAAAAAAGTAACAGTCTGTGTTCCAGGTGGACCAATGATGCTAAGAGAAAGCAGGGGAAACCAAAGCAGAAACCAAAGCTGGTGTTCCCCCTCATTATTCTCAAATCACTGAACTAAACCCACTTGTATACATTTAAATGGTGTTAAGTGCAAAAAGGTATACAGGAATTTGTGTTAGAAAAGCTTGATTAAACAAAAATTATGATTTCTCTCAAAAAATCAGGTTTAGTGAAATTCCAAGATTTTTCGGAGACTTGTCAATCTCGAAAAAAAGATATAAGTAGGGAAAAAATTTGCACTTGTCTTGCTAAGACTCTTCAGCTTTTTGTGTTTGTGATTTTACTTTCATATTTGAATGTTGTTTTAGTACAAGTAAACATGATTATGCCTTATAGCGTGAAATCTTTTCATAGTTTCTTCTTAAAAAGAAAGACCAGAGTACTTCTTTCAAATTTGTTTTTAAAAAACCTTCAAAACTTCCATACTGAAATGAAAAGACATTTGGAAAGAAAAAAATAGTGGAAACACAGAATAATTTAGGTTGGAAAAGCCCTATAAGGTCATCAAGTCCAACCGTCAAGTCAGCACTCCCAAACCCACCACTAACCCACGTCTCCAGGTGCCACATTTATGCAGTTTTTAAAACCCTCCAGGGACAGTGACTCCACCACTGCCCTGGGTAGCCTGTGACAATGCTTGGAAACTCTTTCAGTGAAGAAGTTTTCCCTAAAATCCAATCTAAACCTCCCCTGGTGCAACTGGGGGCCCTTCCCTCTTGTCCTGTCTCTTGTTACTTGGAAGAAGAGACCAACACCCACAGTCTATTCCATTTACATACATTGATTCACAACTATTTCTTTTACTTACAATCTACTTAAAATCCAAGCTTCCCTCAAGCTGCCATGGAGCAGGGGCTGTTTTCCAGGCTGCTTTCTTATTTCCCCAAACTCTTATAGAAGTGTTGCTGTGCTACTCAAGAGACATGGAAATATTTCCTACAGCTCTTACCTTTAGCCCAAAGTGTCCATTTAAAAAACTCTCAGACACAGAGGTGTTTCCCAGGCTTTCCACGATGTCAATGCCAAAGTCTTTGCAAGCAGAAATCCAGAAATGTTGGAGTTCGACATTCCTGCTACTGAAAATCTACATAAAATGAAAATAAAGGAATAATAATAATGATCCTCATCATCAAATCATAGAATGGTTTGGATTGGAAGGGACCTTAAAGACCATCTCATTTCTACCCCCTCCCATGGGCAGGGACACCTTCCACTAGACCAGGTTGCTCCAAGGCCCATCCAACCTGGCCTTGAACTCTTCCGAGGATGGGGCACCCTAAAGAAAGAAGACTTTCTTCTGGAAAGAAGCAGAATAAACTTGGTATTTGAGTATTCTAGGTCAGTCACTTATAAAGAAATTACAAGTTAGGCAGAGAAAACAAGCAAGAACCACAAAAAACCCTCAAACCTACTAGACACCCTTTTGTTTTATTTCTTTTCATACAAATAAACTTTTCCAGAAGGAGAGTTCATCAGCCAAAAAAATCACATTGAAAAATTGGACACCTTCAGAGGAAGAGTCATGGGATGGGTGAGGATAGAAAACATTCCTTATAGAGAAATACATGCAAACTATTCAGGTCATCAGACAGGAATTAATAGGATCACAGGCTCTAAACTGAAAGTATGGGAAAATTGTATCACATAATAAAGGGTGGTGTGGGGTTTTTTAAAACAAATTATTTAATAGTGAGTTATAATAGCTGGAGAACGAAGCTAGACAAATTCAAATGAACAAAAAGTGCAAAATCTTAACAGGAATGAAAAAAATCCCATGGAAGCCATAAGCTCTATAACAGTAACAGTTCTACCAACTACAATCTTCATGAATAGCTCACATCCACTCAGAGGATATTTTTTTAGCAACATGATCTACTGGAAAATGTTCCTGCCCATGGCAGGAGGTTGGAACGAGATGGTTGTTAAGGTGCCTTCCAACCCAAACATTTCTCTGATTTCATGATTTTAGTGGCAGACAGATCATTCCAGAGGACACCAGCTACTGGTGAAAGGAGCACTGACTCTGCACTGAAGCAGCAAAAAGAATTCACACAAATCATGTTTCTGTCTTTTTCACTAAAATAGGAGCCTCCAGATGAGGGACATGGCCATACAGGCACAAGAGGTTTACTGTGGCTGTGGCCTATTTGCAGCCTTAAAGATGAAGTCAGTGTGGAGGTGAGATACTTGAAAAGATCCTGAGCACCACAGAGCACAGGTGGGACACACATACCTGTGCTCCCCCGCGGCAGCCCCAGGCTGTGAAGTTGTTGAACTGGACACGACTGTCTGGCAAATACTCTGGGTACACCAGCAGCCCATACCTGTTTAGGAAAGGCCATGAAGACTGTTTCTTTACAGGGAGCGGATTTTCCTATTCATCATTTTGGTATCTAAAATCTTAAGTCTGTAACAGTTGTCTGCATGACATATTATTTCTTAAAACAAAAATCAAAACCCACTGGACTATTTTAGGCATCTAATAATGACTTCAAATTTGTTTTCAAGTATTTTTAGCGTTAGCCATATCAGAGGTAATAAGGAATGTGCAGTGCCACTCAGAGGTGCTCACTGCAAAACACCCTCCCATGCTCATGAGTTTTCAGTCAGCATCACCTACAGTTAAGCCTGACATGAATCTGGACAGATAAGGCTTTTCTTTATCTTGGATTCAGCCAACTTGGAGTACAACCCAAATGTATGTGCTCCTGAATGCAGTACTTGGTTTGACCTTCTCAGAGACTTAAAATCCATATTAATACCCAGATTAACTCAGAATTCAGGTCACTCCATCCACTGATTTTCAGTACAACATCATATTATATTATTGTTTCTGTTTTATGGAAGTACAGGCTAAAGCTCTTGAAAACAGCTGTTTCTGGATACTGCAGGAACAATTGTTCATGAAATGTCATAGAATCACGAAATGGTGGAATTGTTTGGGTTGGAAGGGACTTTAAAGACCTTCCAGTTCCAAACACCAGCTACGGGCAGGGACACCTTCCACTACGCCAGGTTGCTCCAAGACATGTCCAGCCTGGCCCTGGACACTTCCAGGGATGGGGCAGCCACAGCTTCTCTGGGCAACCTGTGCCAGGGCCTCACCACCCTCACAGGGAACAATTCCTTCCCAATATCCATTCTGAATCTAAGAGTGTAAGAGGGAAATTATGTATCTGTTCCCCTGGATGCCACTCGTCTCAAAACGCCTGGTAGACTTAAAAGTGATCGACACATGATCTCAGGCTTTGGTGTTTTGCTGTTAAATACTTGATGAGGAAATTTGTTAAATGTGGCACCTTAAACGACATTGGAACCAGTTAAACAAAGGGACAAAGTGGAGGAGCTTCTTAACAGCACAGGGAATTGGTGCAAGTTAACAAATTGGGCCTGTGAATGACAAAGAAAGGACCAGGAAAGAAAGGAAAGAACAAAACTCCCCACTTCTGGAACTTTTCAGGGCCGTGCTGGATGGGGCTTGGAGCTACCTCTCTACTGGAAGGTGTCCCTGTCCATGGCAGGGGGTAGGAATGAGATGATCTTTAAGGTGCCTTTCCACCCAAACCATTCTTGGATTCTGTGATTCTCTGGCTGTATTTAAACTAACAGGAAACCAGAAAAAGCCCCAGCCACATCACTGACAAACACTGATTCTGCCCTGCTGCAGACAACTCTGCATGCAAGAGAGGAGGACCTGAAACGGTGCAAAACTGGGGGGAAATGCCCTGAAAAGAGGGACAAGGACTTCTCTGCCCACAGCTGCAATCATAGTTGTCACAATCATTTGCTGAAGGAAAATCTCCTTAACCAAAACTCCCCAAGTACCTTGTGCAGGAGTGAGCTGTGTTCTCACTGAAGGACAGGAGAGGCACTTTGGATGGTCCCTCAGGGGAGAGATGAAAGAAATAGCCATACCCAGCACCACACACTGTGTTACCCTGTAGAGAGGAATACGTTACTGAGAAAAAATATTATCACAGATTTCTGGAAATTAAAATTAATTTAAGAAATACACAAATTAAAATCCCTGCTGAAGTCCATTCGAATTCAGGTAAACTGGCTGGTGGAAACAGGTGCTTTGTTTCTGTGTCCCCAGTCTTGACCTGTTTTCACTCTGACCTTGGGCCAGTCTTAAAACACCTGTTCTTAAGCCAGACAAGGGTTGGCCAAGCAATAGAGACAAATGACAGAAAAATGGTGTTGTCATAATTCTTCAAGAAGTAGGTAAAAAAAGAAATGTGTGGAAAACTTACACCTATAAATTCCTTTCTACATCAGAAGGAAATGTCATGAAGGAAAGTTAAATGACAAACTATTCAGTTTATTGATTTCCTTCTCAATCTGGGTATTTCTCCTATCTCCCAAAGCAAGTACAGGGTAAGGAAATATAGGACATACTCTCATTGAAAAAGTGAGACTCTTAAAAGTCAGGAGAAAGCAGAGAACTACATCTTCAGGATGTGTCAGTGGCTGAACAATCAAACTTACTTTCACCTGTGGTAAATTATGTGGTTTGGATTATTTTTAACAGGGTGAGTAAGCATGGGAAGATGTGCAGGGAGTTATTGTCATCTAATATCTCTTAATGAAGAAACTACAATCTACATTCTACTCTTGAGTTGCATTCTTTGTGTTGCAAGAGGTAAAATTAAGTGGACATAAGATCCAACTGGCCTTAAAATTAGGAGTTTGGTACTTACAGAATCTGTAACAAGTGAGTTTTATGAGTTGTATTCAGAGGGTTCTGAAGTTTTCTACTCTAGGGCAAAAAACCTGCTATTGCCAGCTTAATTTGGAGAGCAGCCAAACTTGGTTGTGTTTGGATGGTGTCCATATAGCAATGTTTTCATGTGTGCAGCTGTGCATGATCCCTCTCACCTGCCTTAGGTGTGTAAAAATTTGATGTTGAAGTCTAGACTGGAAAACCTGGGCTCCCTTTCTAGGGAAAAAAAAAAAAATTAAGGTATAGGCATGTCCAGAAGGCAATGCTTTTGGTCTATCCTTAGACAAAATTAATTGCTCTCTGGAGGTATCTGGGTCTCTAACAGGAGTCTAAGATGATCTCCCTTGCAGCTCTAAGAAGAGCTTGTTCTCTAAGACTGGGTCTGACACCACCACTCCCATTCATAGGTCACTGGACAGTGTTAAAACACTAATGACTTTTGGGTCCCTGATGGTCCAAATCAAAGCTGAGCCCGGTGACCTTGGGGTGAAACCCTCCATATACCAATTACTTTCTTCTGACCCATCCAAGTGTGCTCCCTGCAGTCCTGATCTCTGACATCTGTCAGGGAACAAAGTGCTGAGGCCCAAAGCTCTGCTTTCTCTATCCCCTGGTAAAACTGCTGCTTCCTCTGAAAGTGCAGCCACAGACCCTTTTTCTTTAACAAAATACTTCTGCAGTCCAGTCACATCATTTCCAGGATATTTTACTTGCGACTCCAATCGTGCGTTCTACAGATGATTCATAAGGAAAAAAAAAACCCTGCATATTTATACAGCCAGCTAGTGGCTGGAGGGCAGGGGTTTTAGGCAAGCAGGGAATTTTGTGTGGAAATCAATTCTTTGTGGAAGTCAGTATATTACGAATGTCCATGCAACCAAAATTCCAGAGAGAAATTACCTCCCTGAGCATGCCAAATACCTGGGGGTATGCATTGCAAGTCAGTAAAATCAAGCAGCTGATGGTTTAAGTGTCTCTTAACCGTTCAACTCTGCTGATGTAAATATTTCATAAACTTCTTTTAGATAGCTGGGACTCAAACTGTTGACCTTAAAGGTGGCATTAAAGCTCTGGACAGCATGCCCAGCACTGCTCCCACAGTTTCAGAGCCTGGCAGGGATGCGAGTAGTACCTGCAGTGTGCCTGCTTCAAAGTGTGCCCACTTTGAAGGAAAAGTTTTGGAAGAGATCTCAGTAGGGGTGAAATGGGAAAACAATCGGTGCCAAACAGATGCAGCTTCATCCCTTTGGTGCTGTGGAGAATGGCTGGTTTGGGTGGCTCTGGGGAACAGATGCATTTACCAAGAGTGTGACGATCAGTCACTCCTCTGACACGGAGACACGGGCTGAGCTCCACCCCGTTCATTCATCTGAGCTGTTTCCCAGTCCTCAACACCACGAAAAGAAAGGAAAGGGAGGTTCTTGTGTGATTTCTGGAACCCAGGCTGTGTGTTGCTATGCATGAGCACGGCATGCTGGCTCTGGGATTTCAGGGCGTTGAATGTTTATGGATGGGAACAATAAAAAGTCCAAGACTCACTGGGCCCAAGAGAGCCAAGAGAAGAAGATAAAAAACTACTTTTAAAATTGTTTTTCCTGCACCAAAAAGGAAACCAAGGACATAGGGCAGATATTTCAGTGAGAAAAGAGCCAATATCACAAAAGGGCATCTTCAGTTCCTTATGCTGACAGCATTTAAAGGCAAGAAACCAGCCTGCTAATGAGATTATCTATGACACTAAAAAGTCATAACCTGGGCTTACACACTATATTTAAAAAAAAAATTACACTAACCTTGTAATAATCAGTTTGCACTCATAGTGTCCAAGTATAAAATTTCACTTATCAGCCTGATTCACCACTGCACTTAAGAGCTTAAGTCAAATGGAAACCAGTGGGAATTGGGTCTCCGACTGTCTTTGTAGGCTCAGGTTTGAGTAACTGCTCTGTCCCAATTTCCACACCATTTAGGACGCCACTGAATTTCAAGGAAATTTAAGCTCTTCAGCCACCGATGCAAATTTAGGCTCCCAAGTAAATTGAGTAGTTATGAAAATATTATTGCAGGTCTCACTGTGGAAAGGCTTAACCCACCATGCACGGAAGATGTAACATGCTGTGGACCTACAGCTCTCTGGCTGCTTTAGCTGCAGTCCTTGCCTTAAAGATTGCAGCCAAAAAGTTTAAAACCAGTGACTGAAAGACGGAAATTTGAAAACAAACAAAAAACCCGCAAGCCAAATAAACACAAAGACTGACAAACACCTAAAATTAAAATCTAGAAGGGAAAATTTCTCTTCCATGTCCTGGCTGGAAATCAGGCAGTTGGAAGATGGGTCTTTGCCATTACATTCTTCAAACTTCCCATTAAATTAAGATTATAAATACCTAAAGAGCACTATCCAGTGCTTGAATCATTTGATAAGAGGAGCTGAAACTCTGCAACATCATAATGCTGGTGCAGGACCAGCACTCCTTGAATTTAGTGATTATTATTATTATAACACTAAGAAAAGGTCCACAGTTGTTTTGCTTGGGAGAAGTGTGACTTTTTCCTCAATATCCCTGTACTTTGCTGCCTTCCTGAGCACTGCTTGGTACTGCTGCCAAGTAAGTGCAGCTAATAACAGTTTTAAGCTGGGCAATTTCTTTGTGTTTTCCTTTTGCTGCTACAACACCTGGAATATCCCATTCCAAGGGCCTGCCCATGATGAGGGTTATCAACAACTCTTTCAGGGCCATCTGCTACTCTGCCTGGAGCAGCACATCTCTGGAGAGCAGAAAGGACGCCCTGATATCGGGGTACACAGCTACAGACTCAGCTATGGGTGTATCTGTAAAGACATGTGAACCGAGAGGGCTAAATAAAAGTGCTGGAAACCAACCACAGCCAGATCCCAGGAAGCCATGGAGTAATTGCAGCAAACCTTTGCAAAAGCTGAGCCACTGGGGATGGAGTGAATGGCTCCAGGGTAAGTCAGCCCATGGCAGTACAAAACTCTGTGCTTAGTGGAGCTGAAAGCCTCATGATCCTGCCTAGTTGTTGAATTCTTTAACCATATTTGATGGTCTTAAAAATTAAAAATATGAGCTCAAGAGAATTTCAGAAAAGTCCTCTCCTTCTTTCTCAGTACTACTGCCTTCATAACAACAGAGGAAATGTGTTGGTCTCTTTTCCACCTTCAAATTTAGGTGCAAATCTTTCTTTGTGGAGGAGAACGCTGGGGGCAATTAGCTCTTCATACAGTAATTGGTTTGGTTACTGGGGGTTAACAATAGAACAGGTTAGGATTATTTTTTAAATGAATATATGCATTTTTCACTACTGAAAGTGTGGTAAGAAAGGTCAGTTTCAATGCAATTCCTTAAAGAAGTCAGGAAGGAAAAGTGGTTTGAAGTTGGTGAAAATAATTTTTTTTTCACAAAACACTTAAAAGTGACTCTTTATTCTGTAATGTAAGACGAAAAAAAAGTATAAACTAAGAGAAAGCATCCGAGAATTATTGAAATATTTTTATTAGTAAAATATTTTTACTGAGTTCAGCTTTTTAATGTGAAGGTTGTTAAGCTGTTAGCTCTTTAAAAACTTGGTGGTTAGCTAGCATTTAAAATACAGAAGCTCTGTTTCTTTCAAAATCAATGTCATTTTCATAGGACAGGGAACACAATCTCCTCACCCTGGAATGCAAATCTTGGACTGTATGTACAATGTAATTTAAATCCAGACAGAGGTGCATTTGATATTGCTGAATTTTAGTGTGTTTGTCAGTTTATTAAAATTTATTTTTTTTTATAATGACAGAAATACGAACCAATTCTACAGAAAATGAGATCAAACTTTTTTCCAAGTTTTCTGAATCTGTGAGTATTACCTCGTTGTAATATTCCATTCCACTCAAACACAGCAAAATTTTCAGTAATAAATTTACCCAGGAACATAATTTGTTTTGTAATATGCACTTGTTTCAATATCCCATCACAAGCACAGGTTCTGACAGCTCAGCCAAGAAGAAATATTGTGTATGTGATCTCCCAGATAAATGAAGCCCCATATCTTTCTGATATTGTTGATTAGAAAGGAAATGTTTTGTCTTACACCAGAACTTCTTACCCTAATGTGGTTGGCAGGAGCCCTGACGTAGATCCCTGCTGGTGACAGGGTCTCAATGTTGGATAAACCATCAGTTCCAGAAAGGCCAATCACTATGTTGTTGCTGACTCTGTTTCCCTCTTCCAGTCCCTCACCTTACATAGAAAAAATTAAGAATAAAAAAAAGAAAAAAGATTAAAAAGTAATATAAAAAAAGAAGAAAAAAAAGAAAAATAATCATAAATGTGCATATAGCTAAAACCCCTCTATTATCATGATTCTGCATTTCAATACACACAAGTCCAGGTGTTATATTCACATATATTTACCTGTCCTAGGTGTTATATGTGAGTATACCACCAGCCATATGTTCAGCACTGACAGTTTATGGTGAAAATAAACAAAATATATATTATAAAGCAGATTTACAGTTGGGAAAAGAGATTCAGAGTGATTCAGAGTGGGAAAGTGGCTCACCTATGCACAGACAGACATGCTCCTGGCAGTACTAGAATTCAAAGTCTTCTTTATCTCCTGCCTCCATTTTCTGCCCTATTACATGTAAGAAAATTTCTAAACAGGCTGAAAAACACCTGGTGCAACTCTACACAGAAGTGGGGGGTTGCTCCCCTAAGCAATGGAGTATGAGAAGAAAAAGGGAAAAATCAATCAACAAATTGATCAGACAACTCAGACTCATGGGGTGCCCCAGATCTAGTAACAGTACTGAAGCAGGAAGAAAAAAACAAAACAAACACCTTTTAAAGCTACATTTTAAAGAAATGGGCTACCCCATGGCAAGAACTGGACAGTCCCATACAAGTCAAGTCCAAACAAGGACACATCAATAGGATAAGAGGAAACGGCCTCAGGTTGCTCCAGGGGAGGTTTAGGTTGGGTATTAGGAAAAATTTCTTTGCCAAAAGGGCAGTCAGGCTTTGGAACTAGCTGCCCCAGGAAGTGATGGAGTCACCATCTCACCATCCCTGGAAGTGTTCGAAGCCATGGAGATTTGCACTTGGGGACAAAAGGTTTAGTGGAGGGCTTGGCAGGGCCAGTTTAATGGTTGAACTCGATGACCTTGAAAGCCTTTTCCAATCTTAATAATTCTGTGATCAGCATATGTCCCTCTGCACTGCTCTTTTGGAAGCAGAGTACAAAGTCGAATCTTGTGTGGAATCAATGTCTAGGCCATTCTCTCTGTGCTACATCAGAACAAATGACATCCATTTGGTTTTGTGTATCCAACAGAAGTTATTATCTTCAACTACACCTGCTCAAGTTCCATTCCTAATACATTCCCTTCCCCAGTCATTACTACCCAAACATAAGCCACTTCACAGGAAAACCTGTGCCCTTTGGATTTGGGGGTAGTAGTGAATACTTTCAGCCTTCCCTCAGACCTTAGAGCCTTTCTCAATTTTTGGAACAAGATCCATTTAGGAAACATTTCCTTTCCAGCCTACATGTGCTACAAACAGTGCCACTACCAGAGCATGAACAGGATGCTAAAGCAGTCCTTGTGACAGCCATACAGGTTTTTGAGGTGGCATAAAAGGTTTTGGCTTCCAAGCTGTGACCTGGTGTGCCAATAATTTTAAGCCCAGAGCAACGTTTTATGATGGTCTTGCAAACCCCCTGAAAATAAAGATTTTAGGTGAAATCACTGAGGGGATCCTCTTCTGGAGCTGCAAAGACCTAGATATAATAAATATTCTTTCACAGGCAATAAAATGATACATAAATTCATCCATCAGACCCTCTGGAGCTGCTGACAGTGAAGTCATTAAAGGCATCCTGGGGATAAGGTGTATCCAGGCTGAAACTTCAGCTCAGCCCAGAGTCCTTTAACTCAGACACAGATCCCAGCATTAGTGAGTCAAGCACCTTGGAGGTCCAGCTCTGCTTCCCTATGGCTGCAAGGGTTCTGCACATGACTTTGGGCAAACCTTTGCCTCTCTCTGAGCCAGCTCTCTTCTTCTGCAAGACATATATAGTCACTCTGGGTTTATAATCTCCCTTGTTTAAACTGTGAAATATCACTCCTCATTATGTTTATATAGAGCACCCAGCACAGGGATTCACCGTGTGTGGGAACTGCAGGATCAGGACTGAAGGCTTTTGTTTTCCCCTCTGTTTATCTCATAATTGGTCATTTTTATCCCATCTCTTACTGAAAACAAAAATGGAGCTATATCTTTAGAAATTCAGGCAACATGAGATCCCAGCAGAAGATGCTGCAAGTCAGGCTCCTGATGGTTAGTTAGGAGAAATATTTTGTTCTTTAACATTTTTGTTGCTCCAAGCTTCAATTTATTTAAGTGCTGAATCCTCTGGTTAACTTTTAACATATGTTTTCATTCCATTATCTTCAACATCAAATGACTGAAGTTAAAGGTAATATGCTCTTAAATGCTTCACTGAGCTGGGGTCTTAAATATTGCATAATGGCACTTTTCCAAAGACAGAGGAATCAATTCCCTAAAAAAAATCTGCTTCTTGTGTGCTGAAAAACAATAGATCCAGATCAAGTGAAGACTGACCTGAAGAAAGAGAACAATTGGTCAAATGGAAGTAGCTGCTAGGAGTTATGTGTGGAATAGTGGGAGCTTCACTCCAAATTCACTGACACCAGAAAACACAGAAGATGTGATTAAAGTTCTCAGAGTGTACTTAAGGATCTGCCATTCTTTCCTCCAAAGCCATTTTCATGGAAATGGCAGCCAGCACATGTAGCTGTTGCAGGTAAGGTAGATATTTTCCTGGTTCGCTTACCCAGGAGAAGGCCATGGCCTGAGATGTTGTAGAAAACATTGCTGTCCACACTGAGGTTTGAGATCCCGCTCAGACGGAGGCCTTGGCCAAAGGAGTCCAAAACACAACAGCCACGGATGTAAGAGTCTGGAAAGAAAGGAGTGCCGTGAGAAACGACCACTTTGCAGATTGAGGACAGGTGTCTTGTACCCCTTCTCCAGCCAGGCATGGCGACCTGCCCACCATCCAGATCCTGGCCAGTGCTGCTTTCTACCACCCAGAAGCTTTGATCCTCACTCAGGGATGAAGATGACACAGGAAATAGGTGTCCCTGTCCATGGCAGGCATTGGAATTAGATGATTTTTAAGGTCCCTTCCAAACCAAGCCATTCTATCAGTCTGTGAGAGGCATAAGTGTATCTTAACTGGAGGGGAAAGTCCCATCCAACCCGTAAAACATTCTTTGAACCCACCTAACCCACTCCTACTACCACGAGTCTTCAGAGCCCTCATTGCCACTTCCACAGAGATGAATTTGGCACTTAACAGTGACGAAGTCAAAAGAACTTAATATGTTCCTTAACCTCTGGGCAATAAAATTAAATTTTGGTCCCTAGAACCAGCCAGCCCTGAGCCACTTTCGTGGTCCCTCATAGTGTATCAGTGCACTCATTTACAGAGCTACTCTCTTCTGCACCAACACAGCAGTGTAGCATAAAAACTAAATATTGTTTTAGGAAGAAGCAGAGACACAAAGAAACTGAACCAGCTGAAACCACTCCATCACTTGGGCTTAGACTACAGGTGAGGGTTTTTACACATTTAACAATCTAATTTGTCAACAGACCCAAGAGCTGAGCAGGTTTTGAGGGCATCTGCCTCACTTTGGGCAGGAGAAGGTGGGTATTTGAGATCATTTGAACCCAGTTCAGCCAACTCACCTGCCATCCAGGTGTTGCCAGTAACACTCAGGGCGCTGCAGTGGTGCTGGAACGCTTGGCCCACGTGGCGGAACTGGACCCCCTCCAGCTGGAGCCGGCTCGGCTCTCCCTGGAAGGCCTCCACAACCACGATGGCTCCCAGGTCCCGAGAGCCCAGCTGCCTCTCACTTCGCCCGTGCAGACACCCAGGGTGACCTAGGACACAGCAGGAGCTGTGAGTGGCACCTCTCCGTGGTGCCCATGGGACGTGCACGGTGACACCCACCACAGTGACCCAGTGAGACTCCACCTCCAGCAGGGCTCTGAAACATGGGCCCAAATGCAGGCAAACATTTCTAATACTCCCTCTAAATACTCTCGTGGTTCTTTTCCTAAAAGTCCGGACATTTTAGAGGAAAATATGTCAAAACACGAAGGAAGATGTAGTTTTATGTCTTGGAAAGATCCTTGTAGTTAATTTTAGATAGTTCTAGACATGAGGAAGATGCATTTGACATTGATTTACCTTGGGTGAGGTTCTTGAAAAGGAGATTGGGTATGGATATATGGAACTAAAATGAAATGAGACATTTTGTGGGGTTTTTTAAAAACTCTCCCTGCAGATGGATGGGGAACTATTACTACCCACGGTTCCAAAACAAGATTAGAGATTAGAAAGAAATTCTTCCCTGTGAGGATGGTGAGGCCCTGGCACAGATTGCCCAGAGAAGCTGTGGCTGCCCCATCCCTGGAAGTGTTCAAGGCCAGGTTGGATGGGGCTTGGAGCAACTTGGGATAGTGGAAGGTGTCCCTGCCCATGGCAGTGGGGTCGGAACCAGTTGAACTTTAAGGCCTCTTCCAACCTAAACCATTTTACGATTTCATGATATGACAAGGAAAGCAAATCACAGGGCTGGATAAAATTCCTGAAAGACCCTTCCACGGGTCTGTGGTATTTTGGTATGAGGAGATTGAGGCTACATAACTTGGGCTTGTTCAGTGGAGGTGCAGAGGGGATCTCAAATTCCAGCACTGCCTGCTGATGCTCAGTAATGCTCATTTTTCTTTTAAAGAAGGTAAATTAACCACAAAAAAACCCACTGCTCACTCATCTTCTGATGACTCCTCTGAGAAATCCTCCTATCCTTTAACTCAAATAAAACCCTCAAACAGTTAGCACATTTCAGAGACTCTATTTATGAGTTCCACTGAAAATGGACCATAAATCCATGAGTAATATAAGCAGTTGGCTGCTGGATATCAAATGAAGTCTTGTGTCACAGTCTGAAAGCCCAAGGCATTTTTTTTAAAGGAAACCTTACACCTGAGTTGCCAGATAACCTAAGTCTCCTCAAATTATAATCGCTGTGTCTGATTCTGCTTCCTCAATAGATGGTGTAAATCAGGAAGCTACCTGTCAAACTTCATGGCACTTCATACAGGTAAAACTAAAGGAAAAGTGAGATATTTAACATTTTTTCAACAGTTCATACATTATATGCATCACCTGCTTTTTTTTCTTGGCATCCCTAAACTCTAAACAACATCTCCATATTTTACACTAAAGAGTACAAACAGCATTGGGCTGTTTTGTTTTTCCTTCTTCTTAAAGTGACTAAATAGTAAACACAATTAAAAATTTAATATATTATGTACACTGAAACATGTTTTCAGAAGATACTTTCTTTTCTACACCCTTAGGCTCAGGCAAAACTAAAGGGTCTTTCCCAAGATGGCTTGAAAAAACAATGTGAAAATAATACATCTGAGATATTACAATGAAGTGCAGTTCAACTCCCAAGACTTCACACTTCAATGTCAAACAATGTTTGGAAAGACAAACTCTCTTTCCTGGCATTGGAATGTCTCAAAGTTATCCTAGGAAGAAAGAGTTCTAATACACAGTGATGCCACACTGGGATTTCAGTGGAGCAGTTTTCCTCCTCAGTATATTTCTGTGAGAAAAGGCCTCCTCACCTGCATTTACACACTGCCTGAGGTGGGACATCCTCTCCAGTGTGACATTTCCTTGCACAACAACCCTTCTGCTGATCAGTGCCACCACAGCACTCAAAGGCAGAGCTCGGCCGTTCACCCATCCCTCTCCCACACTGTGGGGATACCTAAGAAAAGAAAAAAACAAAGGCCCAGAAGCATCTGCACCTGCCAGATGGTGAGAATTATGTTTGTGATTTATTGTTATGTGTGTTTATGACCACAACCTCCCAAATTCAGAGCTGCTTTCAGTCCTTTTCTCACTGTGGACGCTGTCATGTCCAGTGTGTCTCTGTATATGGGTTAGATAGATTTTTCCTTGTCTGATGTTTGTTTTCATCTTTTTGTCTCACAAGCCCTCAAACCTTCCTTATATTTTGTATATTATATTATATTAATTATGTTATTAGGAAAAGTCTTTTCCCCCAGAGGAAATTGGGCACTGGAACAGGCTCCCCAGCAAAGTGGTCATGGCACCACCTCTGCCAGAGCTCAAGAAGCATTTGGACAACACTCTCAGGAACATGGTGGAGATTTTGGGATTGCCCTGTGCAGGGCCAGGAACTGGACTTGATGATCCTTGTGGGTCCCTTCCAACTCAGGATGTTCTATGATTCCTTTCTATGTCTAATTTCAGCCTTTGAATTCTCTTCCAAAAACATGTTTGGGTGAATACCATCAGGATTTTCTTCCTCAAGCCCCAATTATTTCTGAAAATCACACCATTAATCTTCCTGGGTATTGGAGTTGGATTGCCTCCTAAATGCGTAACATGTTTCAACATTGGAGATGATAAGAAGTGCAGTTTGCAGTTTGTGCAAGATCTCCATGCACAGACGATGAAGAGAACATAAGGCAGTGAAAGTAACACTCACTGGAAATATGGAGGCAGTATTTCCAAACTAAACCAAATTCACTTTGTGTCTTACTTAAGTAAATCAGTCAAGAAGGGAGGACTTTTTTTTTTCAGGAAGTCATACAGTTCTTGTGAAAAAAAAATGCACTTTCTCAAGAAAGTAACTATTCAGGTAATTGCTTTATCATCCCTATACTGAGGCCACTGGACTTTGCTGGCCATCAGTGTTTTCTTCTTCAAAAGTTTTCCAAGTTCAAGGGCATGATACAGAATTTAAACAAAATCAGAAACATTCAAGATTGAACATCTACTAGCTTTAGGGGGAGTGAGGGACTGAAATATCTCTGACCACCTTTGTTAAAGTTATTTATATAGTTATTATGACCCACAGGAAACGACAAATCCTGACTTTGATCAAATTTTCTCCTTGTTTAACTCTCTGCTATAAAAATCCCCTTGCAGTTTTGAAGGGATACCTGAGTGGTGACCTAAGGTGCAGCTCCGTGTTGTTCACAGACCGGATAACAGCCACTTCCTCCTGCTGCTGTGCATCTCCAAGGCCTGAACTTCCCACCAGGATTTCATCACCAGGTTGCCAATCAACAGGTTCCTGGAGCACTAATTCTGTGTCATTAGCATTAGATGATGATTTCAAGCGTGTGAAAACTACCTTGGGCATCCAGCCTGAAAAGGACAAGAAAAAAAATTTTAAAAAGCAATTCAATCAAGTTTAAAAAAAAAAAAACAAAAGAGAAGCAGCATGCCAAGGCCAGGCTGGATGGGGCTCTGAGCAGCCAGGTCTAGTAGAAGGTGTCCCTGCCCATGGCAGGGGGGTTGGAATGAGATGGTCTTTAAGGTTCCTTCCTACCAAAACCAGTCAATAATTCAATGATTCAATGAAATCTGTGTATAACCAGCCCAAGCAATGAAAAATCTTGCCCTGTCATCCTCCTTTCTTCACTTAATGAAGTTTGCTTTAACTCTGGACATTTCTTTTTCCCTAGCAGGCTTTGGAACAGATTGGTCCAGTGAGATCCAACACACTGAACACCATCAGGGGAGAGTATGTGCCTCACACACCCACCTTTGGAATACTTTTCCTTCCCTCCCTTGCAATAGATCATCATTTACCTTTAGCCCACAGCAAGTTACTGTCCTCCCTGGCTGTACTGCAGGAAAGCAATAACATCAGAATCACTGAGGGTAGAGGTTGCATCCAATAAATCATTTTCAAATTATTTTAAGCAAACTTTTCTGTCCATATCGTGTTTCACTTTCTAGTTCCTTATACTCTGGAGTCCTCACTGCTTATACTCTAGTGTCCCAATTATTTCCTTAATGAAGATGGAAATAAGAAGTAGCATCTTCAGAATTCACAGCAGAATCAGAGAAGGAAGAATGAAATCTTTACACTCTGTTATCTAAAAGTGTATTTGAGCACCTGCTCTGTGTGTCAATGGTGGGCATCTAAACCTACTGAGATATTTCTGGTTTATCACATTTTCTAAATCAAACTTGAAATTCTCAACTTCCAGGTAAGAAAATCTCCCAGGCATCCTTCACTTAAGGTGCTTCAGTTCATATCATGAACTGTTTTGGAAGGCATTCAACAGATCTCCTGCCCTTCAGCTCAGCCCTTTGAGACACATCTGGATTGCTGTGTCCAGTTCTGGGCTCCTCAGGACAAGAGGGAGACGTGAAGCTCCTGGAGCAACTCCTGCAGAGGGTGACAAAAACAGTGGAGGGACTGGAGCATCTCCCTGATGAGGAAAGGCTGAGGGAGTTGGGGATTTTCAGCCTCAGGAGGAGACACAGCTGAGAGGGGAACTCATCCCTGTCTGTCCCTGTCTGCAGGGAGGGCTCAGAGCAGGGACCAGGCTCTGCTCTGTGGGGCCCAGCAATGGCACCAGAGGCACAGGCAGGAATTGATGCCCAGGAAGTTCCACCTGAACAGGAGGAAAAACTTCTTCCCTGTGAAGTGACCAAGCACTGGAACAGAGACCAGAGAGGGTGTGGAATTTCCCTCACCGGGGATATTCCAGAAATGTCGGGACACAATCCTGCGCCATGTGCTCTGGGATGACACTACCGGAGCAGAGGGCTTGGACCAGGTTGACCCACTGTGGTCCCTTCCAACCTGACCTGTCCTGGGATTCTGTGAAAACAATGCAGAACCTGTAGTGCAGTAGGACACAGAGGACACTGTAGGTGCTAATGGAATCAGACTAGAATGACTCTGGTGTAGCCCCCAAAACACATGGACCCTGCTTCCTCAGCACCTACATCACTCTCTCTACAATTCTGCTTCTATTGGGACACACTTTTCTAATGCAGATGTAGCCAAAACCCACCTTGCACCATTCATGGACACACACATCAAAGACCTCATCCTCAACACAGCTCAAAAAACCCCTCTTGATATCAGCCTATGTGCACTCTTTTACCAGCAGCAGCCTCGTCATCTTTATTATTTACCTTCTTTCATTGAGTGATTCTCATGAATTTTTAGGACTGGCATAAAAGCCAACGACTGGCAGCAGCCATCTGCATGTGGAGCAGTGCACAGTTTTTCTCCAGCTCTGGACATTTTGTCTGTGGTGCTGATTTGTGTGCCTGTGTTAATGTGTATTCGTGTGCATCTGTGTGCAAACACACAACTCACCCCCGTGGAGTGCATCTGTCACACACACACACTGCAGCAGCAATGCTGGGCAGCAGGTCCTGTCATTGAGAGGTGGGAATTGCCATTCTGCATTCAAAACATGCTCCAAAGGAAAAGGCTTTTCTCAGGCTTTTTTCCATTTCCGAACTCTGACACAAATATTTTTAAGGAAAATCCTCTCAATTGTGGGGTTTTTTTCTTCTAAAAGAAGAACCTTTGAGGCATCCAAACATTCCCTTATTTCCTTTATTTCCTTTCTCTTGTTTTCTCTTCTTACTGTGCTCACCTCCCTGTCCCTCATTCCACAGTTTGTTTTACCTTTTTCCTGATGATTTAGGTGGGGTGGGATATTTCTCTGCATGTTCAATATCTACTTCAAATTTCCAACAAGTTCAGTATATTTTTGTTAGGGAAAATCAAAACAAACAAACAAACAAGTTTAGTAGATTCCACTTTCATAGAATCATAGGATCATAAAATAATTAAGGTTGGAAAAGATCTCTAAGGCCATCGAGTCCAACCATAAACCCAGCACTGCCAGATCTACCAAAAAACCATGTCCCTAAGCAGCAGATCTACACATTTCCTTGCTTCCCATTTATATTCCCACATACAACAACATCTCCAGGTCAGAATTTCCTCCACTAACAGCAGCATGAGTGACACACAAGATATGATGTCAGTGAGGGACCATACCTGAGGTTTCTTTGCCCTAATTATAATATATACCCCTTGAAAACAAACTCCATTTCATATAAAACATGCAAAGTTCATAAAATAACCTTCAGTGACCAGGTTTGAGCTGTGCAACAGGTAAATAAATTACCTGCTTGAGAGAAAAAATTTAAAAGACCAACATCTGTGGTGTATTTAAATTATTTCCTCCCCCAAAATGTACTGTAAGCAGAAACACTCCAAAGTGCTGAAAAATAGATGAATCTGTATAACTCCTTAATTATTGAACTCATTCTTAATAATTAACTAAGCATGGCTTGGAAAAAAACACGTCTTGAGATCTAAAGCAGAAGTGACTTCATGTTAAAGGTACAGGACAGAGCCTTCAGACTCATAAAGCTGTGGCAGGCAAAGTAAGAATTGAACGCTTTACTAAATGACTTAACAGAACACCCTTAAATATGGAGCAGAGCAGAATGGTGCTGCCCAGAAATGCAAGGGACTTGAAAATGAATTAATCAGAAATGTTAAGATCCAGAACATCTTGGCACCAAGACCCTGGTCTATGTTTCCTGTTGGAAGCATGACATGAAGATGCAGTCTTGTACGGACTTGGTAAAATTACAAAGAATGAGGCAATTCTGATGTATAAAATGCCACCTTTTTGTTTGTTTGTTTGTTTGTTTATTTCAAGCACAGAAGAAGAAAAACTGTATAAATTTAATTTTTTATGGCACCTTACACAAAGCATTTTATAAATCTATGTGGAATGAAATGTCACTTAACTAACTGGTTTCACCCAGTCCTTAGCTGTGGTAAGATACCAATACCTACTGATAGAACAAGGAGAAATGGCTTTAAACTAAGAGAGGAGAGTTTTAAATTAAATATTAGGAGGAAATTCTCAACTCAGAGGGTGGTGAGGCCCTGGCACAGGTTGCCCAGAGAAGCTGTGGCTGCTGCATTCCTGGAAATGTTCAAGGCCAGGTTGGACAGGGCTTGGAGCAACCTGGGATAGTGGAAGGTGTCCCTGCCATGGTAGTGGGTTGGAACAAAATGAGCTTTAAAGTCCCTTCTAACTCAAACCATTCCATGATTCTCAGTAGTTCAACAGGAGATATGAATTTAACCTTTACAGAAATGTCTCAGAGTCACATCAAAAGTCAGCAAACTCAGTGAGGTGTGTCAGGGCACACTCCTCTCCAGGGTCACAGGAAAGTCTGTCTACGGAAAGCAAAATGTGAATTGTACTGACTGCTGTAGTTTAGACAGATTAGGCCATTATTTACAGTGCTTTGATTACAAAAGACATGAGTGTCATTTCATCTTCCAGGTATACACTGGGTGCCTCAAGGGGCACTGAAAATTTAAATTGGATGTTTGACAGGTTATCTGTGGTCATCTAGCTTTGAAAGCCAAAGCTGCTACAGTTGGAAACACTAAACTAGAGGGGTTTGAAAGGAGTTATTACAGGGTAAGGAGAGGCTGCGGAAAACTAATGAATTAGGAGATAAATGCTATAGCCAATGGGAAAAATAGACACCTGGGGAGCCTACACAATCTGAATCACCTAGAGGAGTTCCTCTGTCCCACTACAGGCACAGGAGAGCTGCCTCCCCATTCAGACGAAGGGACTGCCCCAAAGTGACTCAGAAAAGCACCTGAGTGGCCAAGGAGCCTTGGAAACTCCAGCTGCCCTCACTGGGGGCTGCCCCTACACAGCTACAAGTTTCCTTGGACCTGAAGGGATGCACAGGCCTGTGGTGTCTCCATCACGCATTCCCTCCCTAAGCCCAAGTCCAGCTTCTCTGGACCTTCAGCACTCCACAGCAGAA
The DNA here is from genome assembly GCA_013400975.1 of Atrichornis clamosus. Lineage (NCBI taxonomy): Eukaryota > Metazoa > Chordata > Aves > Passeriformes > Menuridae > Atrichornis > Atrichornis clamosus. The sequence goes on from WBMZ01006572.1 coordinate 64,166, forward strand.
AGGGAGAGAGGGAGAGCCCAAAAAGCAGTGGCATTGACCTCATCTGGGAAAGGCCACTCCACATCCCATGCTTCATCATGGTGAGAAATTTTGCTTCAGACAAAACATCTCCTTTAAAGTCTCTATTTGTCAGACCAGTTATAAAGCACTGAAGAGATCTTCTTGCCCATTCTTTGCATATTTTTGAAAAAGATCACCTCTTGCCCACTGCCTAAAATGTGTTCCAGCTTCCACTAGAAGAGAAACTTCGATTGACACTGATCACCAAAGGAGATGCATCACTTGTCATTTAATATTTGTGTTAAAGTAAGGCCCACCATGTTGGGGGGGAGTTGGAACTAGATGATCATTACTGTCCCTCCCAACTCAAAATATTCCATGTTTCTATGCTAGACACTCCACACATGCAGATAGCTAAAGCCAAACCTAATAGGAATCTCTCTGTTGGATATGGACAAGTCCCACCACAGCACTCTGTGGATTCTATGGTTGGGTTCTTCATTCCATGGAAACATGGCTGAGGCCTCCACAAGATAAAATTATTAATCCCATTGTACACAAGGGAAGGTGTGGAGGAGATGAAGAAGGTTTAAGTGGCTTTTTTGGGCTATACAAGCACCTGGGATAAAGCTGGGAAGGGTGTTTCCACTGAGCTAGCCCAGTTTCTCAAAAATGAAGCCTCCTATTCCAGCTAGGAACAGTCCAACACATCTGAAAATCATCACTGAGACTCTTGTTGGCATTTTCAGTTGTCCCTCACTCCTCAGGTATCAGCTCCAGAGGCAGGATTCCTGCAGCTACAGGAATGCTTGTACCATCTCACTGAAAAGGGAATTGAGTCAGTTTAAACAGATAAACTCAAAAGTGGGTAGTTTGCCCTGGTCCAAGAAGCAGATCAAAACCAAAAGAGGAGGTCAGAGCTCCCTGAGTCACCTCCAACTCTCTGCCAGGACACCATGAGGTGCTGATAACTCAAGTTACCTCATATTGCCAATCCCCCACCCTCCAGGGAATACCTTTCCAGACAACTCTCCTTTTTGCTGAGAGTGATCTATTAAATTCCAGCCTGTTTTCAGTCTCCAACAGTCACAGCCTGCACAATTCTATTCCTGTTGAAAGGAATTTCTGCCTTTAATACATTTCTATTTAGTTACAATAGTTCCACCTCAAATCTATGGGATGATCCAGGTCTAAGAATTTACAGGACAAGATGCCTTGGTGCTTTCATGGAAAACAGATGTCCCTGTCCTGAAAACAAGACTTTTTGGAGTGTGTGTTGTTACCTAACTTTAGATGCCCTGGGAACCTCCTAGCCAAGCTTGGCAGCAACCACTGTGAGGCGCATCCAGAGTCAGGCAGAACTGGAGAATCAGGCTTACTCATGGGATTATTGGGTAAAACTGGAATCTTTTAATGGATTCTAAGAGGACTGGTTCCAGTCCTAAGCTTGCCATGGGTCTGTTGGTCTTTCTCCCAAAAGTTGTTTAAATGGTTTTTAAGAACTTCCTTTTTTGTTGTGGGACAGCAGGCTTTGAACCTTCTCCTCTGACACCCTGCTGCAGCTCAGCTTCTCTCCTAATTATCACAAATTAATTAACTCCGTTATGAACCCGCAATTTGTTTGTAGTGTTGACAAACTATTAAGCACTTTTACACCTTCTGACGGTTTATTGGTGCTTTAAAGTTGAGGCAATGAGGTCCCTTTGTTCCACTAAAGGAATTTACAAGAACTGCAGGGCTCAGACACATCTACATACTGGGAAAGCACAAATTACACTGCAGATAATCTGTCAGTCTCTTGCTGCTATACTGTAACTCTTTAGTGTAAATGGGAATAGGAGCATTCCATTCCCAGGAACAAAGTGAAAACAAACGAGTCATTTACATGCCCCACCCAAAAAAAAAAAAAAAAAAAAAAAAAACAGCAANAAAAAAAAAAAAAAAAAAAAAAAAAAGAAAAAGCAAGAGAAGTTAATAATATAATTCAATGTATTATAACTATAATTAAGAAAAAAAAAGGAATATGAAAAAACTCCCAGCTATGGCAGGGGGTTGAAACTAGAACACCTTTAAGGTTTCTTCCAATCCAAACTATTCTGTGATCTTATTTTTGTCTGTGGTAATAAAATATAACACAGTTTACTGCAGCATTTCAGGTGTCAGACTACCTAAGGAATCTAGATTCCTCTTCACTGTCATAATCCCTTATCATTCCCTTTTCCCAATCCAAATTGCACCTCCTAATCAAACTTGACTTGGCCATTCCTAAAATTTTCAAGTGTCGAAGTGATAAATGGCAGTACAGCCATTGGAAACCAGTACTTCAGAAAAGAGATGGGCTTTTGAAAATATATTTTTAGATTCAGGACAGAGACTTTTTCTGCTGTTGCTTCAGTTAATAAATCAAACCATAAAAATAATAATGGATAAAATTTCACAAGTTAAAAAGAATAGAAAATCTTTTCCAGAAAGCCTCCTTAGTCAGGATAGCACACAGAGGTGTTTCTAAAGCTCTCTTTGGTCAAATGAATCTTCAAGTGTTAAATCCTTAATTAAGGACTTGAAAAAAAATATTTCATGAACTTGGATCTGATAAAACTTTTTTTAAAAATCTCACAGCTACCTCAGCTCTTGCAGTCGCTGATCCAGTCACAGGCCATAAAGTGTAGGGAATCAGAAAAGAAGAATGAGAGCTGCTTTCCTACATTTTCAAATGTGTTAAAAAACATCTGCCTGAACCGTGAGCTGTCAACCCTCTGGACTTGAACATTTCCAGCTTATTTTTGCTCTCTGTTAATTCCAGTCCTAGGTATACTCCCTAAGCATTTGCAGGTTTTTAGCTTGTCTTCATATGAGGAGAGTATGTTGGGTTGGTTCTTTTTTTTCTGCTACACATCTTAGAAAGACAGAGTTGTCTCTGCCTGGAACGGGGAGGTGCCTTTCCGCCCCTGTGCAGTCCTGCAGGACACACTGCTGTGTGTGGGCAGCTCCTGGGGAGATGCAGACAGATTTCCTGCCACTTCCTGCCACAGCCAGTGCACAGAGCTGCTCATTCCTGCCCCGAGGTAAAATAGAAGGTCCTTTCTAATTTCTGACTGCTCATTAACCCTTAGGACACCCAGGAGTTTATCAGCTCTTTGACAGGAAGCTGCAGCAGCCTTAGTGCTGGGAGCTCAGGACCACTCTGGCTCAAATCATAGCTTAGAATCAGAGTCAGAGAATGGCTTGGGTTGGAGGGGACCTTTAAAAGTCATCTAGTTCAGCCTCCCTGCCATTAACAGGGACAGCTTCCACTATCCCAGGTTGCTCCAAGCCCTGTCCAACCTGGCCTGGGACACTTCCAGGGATGGGGCAGCCACAGCTTCTCTGGGCAACCTGTGCCAGGGCCTCACCACCCTCACAGGGAACAATTTCTTCCCAATATCCCCTCTAACCCTGTCCTGTCATTTTGAAGCCATTCCCCCTTGTCCTTTCTTTCCTTGTCCCTTCTCCAAAGTCCCTCTCCAGCTCTCCTGAAGCCTCTTAAGGCACTGGAAGGAGCTCCAAGGTCTAGTCAGAGCCTTCTCCTCTCCAGGTGAACACCCTCAGCTCTCACAGCCTGGCTCCAGAGCAGAGGGGCTTCAGCCCTCAGAGTACCTTTGTGGCCTCCTCTGGACTCACTCCAGCAGCTCCACATCCTTGGGGGCAGCAGATGTTGGAGGCAGCTCTGCAGGTGGGGTCTCACCTGAACAGGGCAGAGGAGCAGAATTCCCCCTCCCCTGTTGGTCACACCTGCCTGATGATCCAATCATCTGGAACCAAACCCAGCATCAGGCAAAAGCTTTACACAAGCAATGGGCAGATGAGACAGGAAATTTGGAGCTACTCAGTCCCTCCTGTAGGTCCCTGTGCACAAAAACATCGAGTGCCAGCTCACCTGTGGCACCGCCCTGTGCTTGGCTCTGGGCAGAGCCCCTTGTGGAGAGGCTCTGATGCTGCACAGTCCCAGGACAGAAGACTGGGGTGTTGCTCTAGGCTGGGGTTGTCACTGCAGCAGGGGGACATGGAATTTTTGCTAGGAGTTATTTTCTGTCTGAGCACTGTGAATGCACAGAGATGAGTCATGGCTCAGCTTTTCAACATCCAACTTTTAAACTTCGTGGTGACCCACTCATCCGAGGCCCAATGCAGGCACAGCTTCAGTGTCTCTCTGATATCTTCCACCTTTTATGTCAAACAGGGCTGATGTTTCCCCATTATAAGGCAGATTTGGAGGATGAAATCCAAGCCCACAACCAGCCAGATGTGATTTCACTCCAAATTCAAATGAGGTCAAACCTTCAACATCTTCCACAGAATAAAGGTTCCACGAAAAATTTTGTTTTGAATGATTGCAGCTTTTTGACTAATGTCACTTTGTGGTTTTAGATTGTCATTCTCTAAAAATATTGCTTTTCACTAATGTGAAAATATTGACATGATACAGATCTAATATTAAAAATTATAATATAAAAGTCCAGATGAAAGTAAAATGATAGAATTAAACACCTTTTTCTTCTCCCAATGAGAAAAAATAAAAAATCTGACATAATCCAGACCATAGAACAAATTAAATAACTTTTACTTTCTCCACTGGGAAATATCCTTGAAAGTGACCTAGTCCTGTGAATGTTTCCTATTCACGAAACGGCAGTTTTCACTTAAAGCCTTTCCACGCAAATGTCTTTCAACAGCACCCTGGAGAAAGAAAGGATTATCAAGCCCCTTTCCTGCAAATGTCCAAGGCCAGGTTGGACGGGGCTTGGAGCAACCTGGTGTGGTGGAAGGTGTACCTGCCCATGGCAGGCGGGTGGAACAAGATGAGCTTTAAGGTCCTTTCCAACCCACACCATTCCATGATTCCATGGTCTTACTGAGGATGGGAAGGGCTTTGTGATTAAATAGTTCTATGGAAACTCTCATTGCTGCACTTTTCTGACAACTTACATAGCAGACAAAGTACCTGCCCTGAGTGCTGTCCCATAAATGCACAAATTTCCAGACACTCCCTTTAATCAGAGATACTCCAGTCACTTTTGTTAAGTCACATCATTTTGAAAGTAAGAGGCAAGATTTTGCCAACTCTTGCAATGCCATAGCATAAGCCAAAACCCATGCCCCACACCTAGGAAGAGCTCACAATCAAAGATGCCATGCAGGAAAAGGTCTTTAGACATATCCCAGGAACAAATAGCTCCAGCCGTGGCAGCCAAGGACAGAGGATCCTGCGGGGAGCTGCAGACAGCTGGTAACTCTCTGTGTTGTTGCCAGTTCATCCCCCGTGCCGCTGCGGAACGAGACAGGGAATATCTCCCTGCAGGAGTGGGCAAGAGGGGCAGCACAACCACTTCCAGGCTAAGATCAGCTTCCTGCATCCCCAAAATGTGATGGAAAAGAACTCAGCACCAGGAAAAGTGAAGGTGAGCCCACAGGGAGGGTCCCTCCTGGCTCAGCCTGCAGCTCTGTGGAAAGCCAGGGTTGGGTCCAGGCATCTCAGTTTGCTCAACTTCACAGAATCACAGAATCATTCAGGTAGGAAAAGACCTCCAAGGCTGAGTCCAACCTCTGACCACTTTGTCAACTAAACCAGAGCACTGAGTGCCATGTCCAGTTGTTTCTTGAACACCTCCAGCAATGGTGACACCACCACCAGCTCCCTGGGCAGCCCAAACTTTGCAGCTTTTCTCCTGTCTGGGGTGGAAATTAACTCTGATTTTGTTACTGGTTGTTCTCTGCCTCCAGCCAATAACCTGATTTTAGTTAGGGGCAGAATTGAAAGGGGCATTTTGATGTTATATTCAAAAGTTTGAAGGAGGTGATTATTTAATGCATAAAATGCCTCTGCATTTGTAGCAACACACAGACCTGCAGCCTGTCAAGAATAATAAGATAATATATTAGCTGTGGTCTATTTATATATTCTATTCTATTCTGTTCTATTCTATTCCAGGATATAGTATATAGTATGTACCATATTATATAATATCATATTATATTGCTATCTTTATTTCCTATGTTATATTTCTCTTTAATACATTATATATGTGTCCATCTCTCTGTCCCCTTTGCATCATGTTTTCCTCATTAAGGTCAGCACCAACACACAGACCAACTGATTTAAGCTTAAATCAAAGATAATAGATGCATTTCTGTTAGAAAGAAGGGCAAACTGTGAAAGACACAGCAGCATGCCCTGAACCCAACTCTTTTTTTCCCCCCATCTGCTCGGTCTTTAAAATCTAATGGTCATCTTATATTTGTGGGTAAGAAAGTGAAGGAAGAAGTCATTGTACATTAGTTACTCCATGGGAAGTGCCTAAGTGCAGTTTCTTACCCCCGGTGAACACGAGGGGATTCCAGGCAGCTCAGCCTTCTGTTCCAGAGCCATCTGCTTTAATGCATCATGTTAAAGTCAAGGTCTTGAAAGGAAAAGCACTGTCACAGAAGGCAAAAAGACTCTCCTGCAACCCCCACGTAGAATATCTGGCATCCCAGGAAAACCAGCCTATGGAAGTGAGCCCAGGTGTGACAGGGGTGTGCAAATCAGGTAGTTCAGGTAGTGAAAAATAACATCTATTGAATAGAAGAGCATTTCAGCAAAGTAAAAAAAACACCTTTTCTCCAACAGATCTCTGCACCCTATCTTGAATCCCCCTGCTATAGTTTTTTTTTCCATTTTTTTTCCCCTGGGAAGATTTTCTTTTTAATATGTGAGTAAAGCAGAACAAATTCTCTCATGTTGTCTATGATCTCTTAATCTCAAACCCAGCACAGATATATAACATTGCTTAATGGAGGCAAAGCAAGAGGCATTTGATTAAATGTTTGATCTCTGGAGGAATGCACAGGCTCTGTAGAGCACAGTGCACAGCTCACAAATATTTTGTGTTTTATTATTGATTAAAAGCAATTAAAATTAATAATTGGTTCAACTGATAAAATATACTTTTTTTTTTCCTGAGCTAACCCTGAAAAAATATCAGATTACTTTGGTTGCAGAGCAATCTGGGATAGAAACGATGAAGATTTGCCTCTATAATGTCATTTTCTTCATTGTAAGTGCAGGAACATTCTTGGCAGAAGGACTAACCATGACTTTAGAGCACTTAAATGCCTGCTGACACCCCTTTTCAATTATTCTGATTATAAGTAATTAAGTTATTAAACCAAAACTCTCTGGACATTGTTTTTTTCTTTACCACACATCCTTCAGAGTCTGGACAAGGTGAATGTAGGATGTAATTAATCAGAAGTGTAACATCGCCCATCTAGTTGGAGGGATACACATTCTTAGTCAAAATGCAGGGAATAGGCTCATGGAATCATGGAATCACAGGATGGCCTGGGCTGGAAGGGACCTTAATGATCATCCAGTTCCAATCCCCTGCCATGGGAGGGACACCTTCCATGGACCAGGTAGCTCAGATCCCATATCCTGTGTCATCCCAGTGTTGGCACAGACAAAGTTTTAGATAAATGCATAGCTAAAGTGCTGGTCTTCCTTTGGGAACAGTCACGGTCTGTTTCAAGTGAACACAATGGAATGAGATTGTATACACAGGACTGCTGAAAATAGAACTAAATGGAAAAGGCCTTTAAAATTTTTCCATGTGTTTCCATTCCAGCAGGCAATACCTCTGCTCTGGAGACAGGCTGAGAGAACTGGGGGTGTTCATCTGGAGAAGGGATGGCTCTGGGCAGACCTTAGAGACCCTTCCAGGGGGCTCAAGGGAGCTGGAGAGGGACTTTGGACAAGGGCCTGGAGGGACAGGGCAAGGGGGAAAGGTTTTAAGCTGAAGGAGGGGAGGGCTAGATGGGATATTGGGAAGAAATTCTTCCCTGTGAGGGCGGCGAGGCCCTGGCACAGGTTGCCCAGAGAAGCTGTGGCTGTCCCATCCCTGGAAGTGTCCAAGGCTGGGTTGGATGGGGCTTGGAGCAACCTGGGATAGTGGGAGGCATCCCTGCCCATGGCAGGGGGTGGAACAAGGTGCTCTCTAAGGTCCCTTCCAACCTGTACCATTCCATGATTCCATGATTCTATGATGATAAGAATGTTCGGACCACAAGATCAGGCTGTCACAAGGGCAGGGTGGGTGTCCCCAGTTCTGTGGCCGCATCTCCACTTCCCCTGCCTTTGCACCCAGTCCCTGCCCCCACTCAGCATCCACTGGTGTCTCCAGTTTCCCTGGGAAGGACAAAGGCACAAGAACAGCCAAGGCCACCATGCTAAACTTCTCTCCCGAAGCTTGTCAGGAGAGTTTCTCAGGGAATAAAGCGCGAATGGAGCTGGAGACAGTGATAAATTTCCCTTCTGAACAATCAATAAAACTCTCTCAGCCCCGCTCAGGCCCCTACTGCGGATGCAAGGGCCATAATTACATTGTCAAAAAGTCGAGTTGCCCTGGCTGCCTGAAACCCCTTTCCAGAGTGACGGGTGATTGACAGGCAGTTTATGGGTGGCACGCTCTGACTGGCAGGGGAGTTGGCTAAAGCCAAAGGCAACAGTGAAATTTCCCAGTCTGCTACAACTACCGGAGCAAAGGACTGCCACTCATGAGGGAATTGTGGGAAACCCTTAGTCATATTAACATATCAAAGTGAGGGGCTGACAGGGCTTACTGAACAATCTGAACTCAACCAGAGCTGCGGAGCATCCCCCAACCTTCCCAGTCTGAAAGAGAAAAGGAATTAAAATGCACTCGGTCCTGTCTTCACCAAGACAGCCAAGAATTTGGAAACCTGCTTATTTAATGATTTTGATCTGAGATAACACATATATTCATGTGTATAAACCTATCTCACAAATGTATATTGCTGAGCGTGTCAGCCTCTTTCATAAATGTATGAAAGGGGCTGTCATGCTCAACAATTTGTTCTATACCACAGACCAGACTGATACTAAATTGAAGACAGAACAGCATATTTTTTTTTCCATGTAAGCAATATGAACCCAGCAAAAGACCCTGCTACTTTCTGTCGTGTTTTCTAGCAGGCTTCTACTGCTTTGATGTCAAATTGCAGATTACAAGGTTTGAATGAACATTAATTGCAGCCATGCACGGGGACTGTGTGTTGTGCACAGCCTAAAAGTGACTTCATAGCTACTCTGGATTTGTTAAATAAGAAATTCATAAAAATTCTTGAATAAGAATTATCATTGATTAATAACAGAATAAGAGTTGGGGTTTTTCAGTCTGGAGAAGAGAAGGATCCAGGGAGACTTTAGAGCCCCTTCCAGTGCCTAAAGGGGTTCCAAGAGAGATGGAAAGGGATTTTGGACAAAGACTTGGAGTGACAAGACAAGGGCGAATGGTTTCAAACTGACAGAGGGCACAGTTAGATGGGATATTGGGAAGTATTTCTTCCCTGTGAGGGTGGTGAGGCTCTGGCACAGAGAAGCTGTGGCTGCTCCTTCCCTGGAAGTGTTCAAGGCCAGGTTGGATGGAGCTTGGAGCAACCTGGGATAGTGGAAGGTGTCCCTTCCCATAGCAGGGGGAACCAAGCCAGTGACGATACAGGCTCAGAATGGAAAGGGGAAGCAGCACAGCTGCAAGGAGTTGCTACTCGTTTTACGTTGCTAGAAAACAAAACAGCATAGAGAAGTAAAGGCTCGAGCTATAAAGTGCTGACAATCTAAGGACAAAATCCTGACTTACAGTGGTCAAACCTAGAATAGAAGGACACTTCAAAGTAGCAGAAGACATAGAAAGTGAAGGAGCAAAAGCTGTTATCAGGCAAAATCAAATCAGACATTTCAATACTTTTCTTTAAAAAGAAAAAAAAATAAAAATGGATGATTAACCAAATTAATCCCCTGGAAAAAACCTCTAAGGAAAAAGTTGGTTGCTGTCTTCCTTGATGTCCTCAAAGACCAAGCCTTTCTGGAAGGCAAGCTTTAATGTAACAGGAATTACTGAGCTCAGGGCTGGGATAGCTGTGTGAAACTCAATGGCCAGTAACAGACAGTCAATTCAGCTACGACGCTCTAACAGCCCTTCCTCACAGAGATCCCCCAGGAAATGGGGTAGAAACGCTCTGCAAAGCCACTTCACTGACATTATTGAAGCCTTTTGCAAGCTCTAAATAATTTATCCTCCTGTGTCTCGGTGAAGGGGTCGGGAGCACAGGGCGTGGTGCTGAGGTGCAGCCCCAGCTCCCCTTCCCCTGCCAGAAGCTCCTTCCCCACCCTCCCCTCACCTCTCCTGATTCAGTCGTCTGCTCACCGACTGCCCTCCAACACCTGACCTCTCCCGACCTTGCTTGGCTCCTGTGAGCAGGCAGGGCGATGGCACAGAGGCACAACTCGTTCCCTGGCTGTGCTCAGATTGTGCCCTCAGTGCCTGACACCATTTTTGACTGAGGGCCACAAGTGTCTGTGCTCAGACAGCAACATTTCTGCCTCTAGGGCACAGGGTGTAAGTTCAAGCCCTGCTGCGGGGTGTGAACACCCACCAACAGCAAGGCTGACACACATGAACATAAGGAAAGGAGATGAGACATTCACGTGGCTTTTCTCTTTTTTTCTTTCTCCTCTATAAAACTTAGAGCCTTCAAAAATAGCCCAGTGGTTCAGAACTTGAAAAATGTGCATTTCACTCACGTTCTGATTCATGCTGAGTATGGATTTGAATTCCTTATCCAAACTCCTGCACCAAGAAATGGCCATTTTATACATGTATTTCATAGTCTTCCAAAAAAGCTACATTCCTCTAAAAAAATTCCTCTATGCCACAATATAAAAAGGATGTGGAGCTGTTGGAATGAGTCGGAGGAGGCCACAGAGATGCTCCAAGGGCTGGAGCCTCTCTGCTCTGGAGCCAGGCTGGGAGAGCGGGGGGTGTTCACCTTGAGAAGAGAAGGATCCAGGGAGACCTGAGAGCCCCTTCCAGTGCCTAAAGGGGCTCCAAGAGAGCTGGAGAGGGACTTGGGATGAGGGCCTGGAGTGACAGGACAAGGGGGAATGGCTTCCCACTGCCAGAGGGCAGGGTTAGATGGGATAATCGGAAAAAATTTTTCCCGGTGAGGGTGGTGAGGCCCTGGCACAGGTTGCCCAGAGAAGCTGTGGCTGCCGCATCCCTGGAAGTGTCCAAGATCAGGTTGGACGGGGCTTTGAGCAACCTGGGATAGTGGAAGGTGTCCCTGCCCATGGCTGGGGGTGGAACTGGATGGGCTTTAAGGTCACTTCCAACCCAAACCGTTCCATGATTCTATGAGAATCATGACCAAAGTTTTGTCAATTTATTTTTCTTCCCAAACCATTTTTTCTTGTTCTCTTTGATTTGTTTTCTGTTATCCATTTGTTCTTTGCTTTTGACAAGAAAAAAAATGTACTCACTATGAATGGAAAGGGTTCCATTTCTCACTGCCAGGAACTTGACTCCATATGGAAATAATGGTGGTGAATGGAGGCTTCCATAGAGATAGATTTGTGCTTTGTGATGGAAAGGGGCCTCAGGGGATCCCACCTGGAGCTCTCCTCCATCAGACACCAGGATGTAATGAGCATGAAGTTCTACAGGTCCTGGCCCAGTGAACAAGAGTTTGCCACCTGAAGACATGAGAAGAACAAAATACAATCATAGATTAAACAGCCAGACATTCTCTCACAGTCAAAGGAGCTGTAAGAAGTGGGTAAACAAAAGGGTTTGCAGTAAAATGACGTGATTAACACTAAAACACCATTTTGTCCTGCAAAATTTCCACCTTGTATTGTGCTTCTCCCTATGGATTTATCAGCTCTTTACAGACCTGATTAATCCAGTCCATTTTTTGATTCTACAAAAGTCTGCCTATCTAGACCTGAGCAAGGCCAGGCAGACACTGAAGTGTCTCCAGCCACAGCTGAAGGAAGCTGTGTTTGGAAAATCCCAGTTTTAAACGACTCACTCACTAAATGTTGAAAAGGGATAATCCTATTTAATTTGTATTATGTTACTTTTCAGATTACAAACTACTTGTGACAGGGAGAGGGGAGTGGAAAATGGCTTTGGAACATTAGAACTGGCAACTTGCTCAGATCAGTGGTTGATTTAATCCTGCAAACTCTTCCAGCTGCTGTTCAAAACCAGATGCTTCAAATTCAGTATAAGAAACATCTCCCTCTTAGTGGGATGTGAGTTGATCTCCCCATCCCATAAAAACCTCATTTTAATCCCTAATTAGAGGTTAGCTTTCCCTCAAAGCATAAGGTTTCATCTCCTCGCCAACATTTTCCTCCTACCGACTATTAGTATAACTGGATAAGATTTGTCAGTAATAAAGAACTGGTCCTTGGAATCTTTGTGATATTTAGTCTAAACGACTTCTTGAAGCAATGAATTCTGTGGGTTAAATACACTGTGCATGAAAAGCCATTTCCATCCCTTTGTTTTGACTAAAGCTGTTCAGTTCTGTCAAATGCCTCCCTTGTTCTTGCCTCGTGTGAGCTGGAAATCCCAGTCTGTCACCTCAGGATGGTTTATTCCATTATCTCCTTCCATAATTCCTATGAAAGACACTGTCACTATTTTTACAGTGAATGTGGACAGAGTGGACTCGACATTTTATCACACATTGGATACGCTTTCCTAGGTCAAGCTGCGTTTCCTAGGAGCTAGTAGGGAAAATCCCAAAGTGTGGAAACTTCAGACCTCTTATAAATTATCATGCTCCCATTGTGTAAAGTAGGTGATAACTGTGCCATCTCATCCATGGCCAGCTTGCTACTGGTGGTAGCAGTGTTTAATGGTGACCTCAGCACCTACTACAGTTGGCTCTCCTTCCTCACAAATTCTTCCCTGCAAGGGTGGTGAGGCCCTCACTGGAAGTGTCCAAGGCCAGGCTGGATGGGGCTTGGAGCAACCTGGTCGAATGAAAAGTGTCCCTGCCCATGGCAAGGGGTGGAATGGGATGGTCTTTAAGGTCCATTCCAACCCAAATCATTCCATGATTCTGTGAGAATATTACCAAATCCTTGGCAAGAAGAAGGGAGATCAGGCATCTGCTTTAATTGCAGTATTTAGACAAAAGAAAAAAAAATAGAAGGGAAGAAGTTCTAACACAAAAATCAGATTAAACACTATCTTGATCATGGCTTGCCTTTGATCAAGTCCTGCTGCTTTCATTGATAAGGATGATGCAGAGCACTCATGTGCCTCTCCCACCCTGTTCTACCCACTCCTACTGAACACATTCTGCTTATCCTGATTTCCTTGTTCATTCTTGCATGGAGGGGTTTTCATTTTTTCACTGATTTTTTAATCTTATAACAAAGTTTTCTACCTTAGTCCTCATTTCTTAGGCTTATAACAAAGCCAGTATTTGAATAAGGACTACCCATTAAATATTTTCTATCCAGATTTCATTGCTCTCCACATAATTTTTTACAAAATGTGCTTAACTGATGAAAGAGATGAATCTCATATTTTCTTCCTTAGAACCACTGGGAACCACAGGTTTGCTCTCACAAACACCAACTCCCCTATGTGTAGATTGTCTCTTTCCCTAGACATACTTTTCTATATACAGATGTATTCGTGTTGGGCCTTTATATGGTGTTTTTGCAAATTATACTCCACAGATTGTGATCAACCAGCACAAATTTCAGCTTGTTTCATGTCTGACTCCACCAACAGTTTTAATTCTCTCTTGAATGAGACTGGACCTGTTGATGTAAGAACATGCATTCCTGAAAGAATATTTAATGTCTTCATAGTATTAACATTATTTGGCAATAAATGGACTGCTGGTCTATCTTCCTCTTGTGATATAATTTACCATCCTATTCTTTTCCATACTGGGGCCAGAAATATTTATTAAATACTTTTGCTTTATAACAGTAGTGTTAATAATTTTATCACCACAATCTATAAATGGAACTGCAAATCACTGCGATTTATTTCATTCCTAACATAAAAAAGACATCTCCCCTAAGGTCTTTATTGACTTCCTATGCTCTGTTCCCAATGAAATACAGTCATTTCTCTTTCCACTTCTCTTCACACAATTTTTAATGAGTATTTTAATTGCTACCATGATGTACCACGGAACCAGGAAGGCTGGTACCCAAAGTTGTCCTATTTTTTGACTGCAAAATCACAGTTATGTCTCAAACAAGTTTTCCCAAGCTTCAGTCACATTTTGTCTGTTCAAAATTTTCAAGCTGTTGATCAAAGATTTTCCACATCTTTTGTGGATTTCTGGGTGTCTGAGAGGCTTGGATGCTGCTGACTGCTCTGCTCTAGGTGCAAGTAGGAGCAATAGTCCCACCATTTCCCAGGAGCAGCAGGAATGCAGGCAGGATCTGTGCACCCCTGGCCTGCAAGCTTGACCCTTCCTGGGGGAAATCAGAATTATTAAGGTTGGAAGAAACCTCTAAGTTCGTTGAGTCCAGCCATCAACCTGGCACTGCCAAGTCCACCACTAACCCAGGTTTTCAAGCATCACATTCACACATTTTTTTAACATTTCCAGGGATGGTGACTCCACCACCACCCTGAGAAGTCTGTTACAATGCTTGATCACCCTTTCGGCAAATAAATTCTTACTAATATCCAATTTAAATCTTCCCTGGTGCAACTTGAGCACTGGAAGACTTTACTTTAGGAAGACATGATCACACTAAAATGCTGTTGTTCCCTGGATGTTTGCAAAGTTTCTGAAACCCTCCCAGAACAAATACAACAGACACTCAGTCTTTGGGGGAAAATACAGTGGAAAAAGTAAAGTTCAACTGCTGAGGATAAAAGAATAGCACCATCAGAGAAAAGAAAGCATAGGAGGGATTCATTTAACCATTTATCAAGTCTATGTGTAAAGCAAACTCTGGCCAACTTGCAAATTCTTCTGTCCACAAATTGCATATTGTCCCTCTAACCCTCTCTGTATCTCTGTGGGTTTTGCTGGGTCAGAATAAATATACAGCTGCTGCTTTACAAGGTTGTCTTCTCCTTTTTTAAAAAAGAAAATAAAAGTTATGCTTCCTTCTTTTATTGCACTTGACCTCTTCTCTGGAAGCAGAAAGCAAGAATATTGCTCAACTGAGCCTTTGGCTGTGACCCTCAAATTGTTTGTTATGGCTGCGCAGGAAAGCAAAGTCCTACACATGACCTTGAGGGTGATTTTATAAAAATCAATCAACCACTGTTATGATGGCCTCCCCACCAAGCAAAATAAATACAATTAAGCCCATAATCACTTCTGTACAGTAATGTGCAAATTCAATGGGTCTCTTTAGGTGGAGTGAGGGAGAGAGGGGAGAAATATGTTGAGGCTATTTGATACTTTGTGAGAACATCAGAAGCACCATTCTTCTCAATTAACCCAGCAATTAGCCTCCACCTCTGCACGAACAGAAAAGAAATCTTTCTTTATCTGTCTTCACCAAAAAAAAAAAAAGAGGAGAAGAAGGAATAAAAACAAGGCAACTCCATCAGTCCCAGAGGAGGGGAGAAGCAGCCAGACCAAATAATTTTAAAAAATGAATATTAAAGAAAACAAACCTTATAATAAGGTGGGTGTTTTAATCTCCTGGAGAAAAAAACTACAACACCACTGGTTTTGTGAAAAGAGATTTACCTCCTGAAGTCCTTGGGAAGGACATGCTCAAAAGTAAAGGATTTGGAAAGGTAATGTATTAACAATTCTCCTTGTCAGGTATCCCAGATTGGCTCATGCAATGCCACAGCCCAGGTATGCAAAATATTAACTATGGAAAGAGGCTGCATCGTGCACTTCTGAAAGCAAAAAATAATAATAACAAAGTAGAGGTTTGGGAGGATTGGTGTGGGGAGTTTCTCCTTGCTTCTGTCATGAAGATTCACACTTGCAGATGCAGAAGCTTATATCCCTTCCCAAAAACCTCATTTAAAAAAAAAATCTAAACTAGATGGGCTCATAATGTATAAAAGCAATGTTGCTATTTCTCATTTAGGTGGTGATGGAGAGTGTTCTAGAGATTTCCAGAAATCAGAGGGGAGCAAAGTCCCCATTTCAAAGTGCACCTTTTGCATGGAGACCTTTTCTTTTCTCAGCTTTTGAGGCCACACTTTGCATTCACTGTCAGTATAAGATATTTTTCCTAATGAACAGCTCATTAGGGAGCTAAGATAAAAGTAATATTTATATTTAGCTCTACTTCAGATATTCAGTTTCATTTCATATTTGATTTAATTCTACTTCTTTATGTAAAGCTGAATACAGTGTTAAAGCAAGCAAACTACAAGAATGGTGCTGGATAGTCTCAAGATAAGTTTTTTAATAACCAAGTGTTAGAAAAGTATCAACAAAATTGTCTTATATATCACTACTGTGGCATAACCTTCAACTAGCAGAAAACTTCCTCTGCATGGAAGATTTGTAGATTGAAAGCTCATCCTCTCACCTGGACTACTCCTCCCCATCACAGCCCAGGGGAGACCTGCTCAGTATTAATTAATTCCCACAGCCTTCAGCCTGCTCCTACCAGCTCCCCTCACTTGGTGTTTCACATGACAAAGCCACAGAATCCCCCGAGACAGGCTCAGGCTCAGAAGTTCTGTTCCCAGCAAGCATCCCTGAGTGGCAAACAGCAGGATACCACTGATGGAACTGGAATAGCTGTGCTTGATTCTGTACAACAACAAGGCTGCAGTGTGCTAGCAGCCCACTTACTGCTCTTTTCCTGCTCCAAGGGTGTCCCTGGTAGGGCCCCCAAGCAGGAAAAAAAAAAAAAAAAATCTCGAAGCAACTTAGATCTTCCTGTGTACAGAAAGATGAATACAGATGTTATGAGTTCTTAAAAAAGACAATTAATTATTTCAGGGATCTGTCCCCTGCACCCTGTTGATATGCTCACATGACATTCCAATGAGCCATAAAAGTTTTTAAGAGGATGGAACATGGCTGAAAAAGATGCAAAGGAGAATTTTGTTATATTAGCTCCAACCCAAAGGCTGCTTGAACCAAGAGTCCAAAATTCATTCTCCACCTCCCTGAGAATTCTCCTCTATGCTCACAGCACAGAGGCACAGATCCCAAATGAGCTCAGAATTCAAATGCCTGTGTATTTCCACAAGGACATCACTAACACACTCAAAACTTAAGCTTGTGTTCCAGTATTTTGTTGGATGGAGGCCTTAATCCATCCCTGGGAGAGGAACCAGCAGCTGCTTCAGTACTCTCAGACAGAATTCATCTCCCAAGCCTGACAAGCCTTTGCTTTTTAGCTTGCTGTGCTCACAACCATCTGTTTAGATGGCACATGATCCTTTGGAAGCTGCTCAATCTCTTCCCTTAGAACTCAGAAAAGAGGCAGAGGGAATTTGGATCAGCAGCCCAGAAGGTGCTGCCATAGGTTATCTCCTTCAAATAAGTGCTTCAACTTCTTCAGCTCTTAAGTGGCCTCTTGGCAACACTTTTGATGGGTTTGGAAGAGAAGAGCTGACTCAGTGGGGAAGAGGTGTGGACACTTCAGGGTGGCTTCCAGCACTTCTAACATCAACTAGGATCTAATGGAGGAACTTCCAGGTGAGCATGGTGAAGGCATCAGGTAAACACCACACATAGAGGTGTGATTAAAACAGAAGACCTTGGGCTGTTATTTCAAGTCCCCAAGTGACAGACAAGCATTAAATGCACATTTGGAAATTCTTCCCTGTGAAGGTGGTGGGGCCCTGGCACAGGTTGCCCAGAGAAGCTGTGGCTGCCCCATCCCTGGAAGTGCTCAAGGTCAGGTTGGACAGGGCTTGGAGCAACCTGGGGTAGTGGAAGGTGTTCCTGCCCATGGCAGGGCGTGGAATGAGATGAGATTTGAGGTCACTTCCAACCCAAAAAATTCCATGATTCTGTGATTCTCTCCTTCCATGACAACAATTAGAGGAAGGAGATGGTGCTGCCTCGGGTTTCAGCCCGGTCTCTGCCAGAGCTGTGTTCAGTTCCTTGGCCAGGATCAGCTTCCACAGGTCTGCCCGTCGCGCAGCATCCCAGAGGAGTCTCAAGAGCTACTGAAGTTGCAACAAATCAATCTAATTGGCAAGTGAGAGCCCTGGAGTCCAACGTAGATCCTCCAAACCCATCTGAAGCATGAAACATGAAGCCCACACCCAAACATGAACCAGGGTTTGCAGCTGGGGGAAGATCTGAAAAAACCCACGCCTTACATTGCCAAAAATTCAGGGCCTTAAAACCCTTCCTCCAGGAATGTCCACATCTGCGAGTTGCACTCTACTGTATAACACTGAATTCCTGTAGAAAAATGTACTGACAAATAAAGAACTGATGCTTTTTTCTGGGTTTCCATGAAAACAGACAGGATTTTAAAGCTCTGAGACTAATTATTGCAGGCTTACCGTAACAACTTAGGAAAATATCACACAGTGACAGAGAGAAATAGGCCTGACTTTTCTTCCTTTTAAATCTCAATTAAAAAATACATTGGATGAAATTTCCCATTAGCTGGTACTATTTGTACATCCCATGTTCTTTCTTTAATTAAAAAACATGCTTATTGCAATACTGCCAGAATCGCTTTTACGGTATTTTAATTGTAATGTCTCTGCCTGATTAAAAAAAGAAAATATGAACTGGAAACTGCCTAAAAAAAAAAAAAGTATCACAATGCATATCCCAAAAGGGTTGATCAAAATGGCACGGAAAACACCACGACATGAGCTGCTTCCAACTGTGCCTACTGACAAGGGATTTAAAAATGAGTTTAAGGACTGGTTGATGCCATAGACAAGAAAACAGAGTGAAATGCTTTTTCCTTCTTTTAGTGAATTTAATCCAAATCTTTATCAGCAGTGATTGAAGCACTGGTTATTTGACAACTATTGAAGTCGGTGTATCAGTAGATATTTGATGCTTGTTTCTAACAGCATCAAAGACGAGGCAAAGACAAGCAAAATCAATACCTGTGTTTTCCCTCCCCTCAGATCTACTCACGGGATCCATTCTGGCCACACTCTGATCAAAGTGTGGATTACAAGAAATTCAAAATAATCACAGAATCAAGAAAAAATTGCACAGGGCACTCAGCACTCTGGTCTAGTTGACAAGGTGGTGTTTGGCCAAAGGTTGGCTTCAGTGATCTTGGAGGCCTTTTCCAACCTAAAGGATTCTTTTAGTGACATTGAAGCTTTTCCAGCACAGCAATCAAAACAATCTTCTCCCTTATGCCTGCAAGAGTGGCCATCTCAAAATCGTCATTGCAAGGGCAACTGGCCAAGTGGGGATCTTCAATTCCATGGGGGTACACTGGCAGTGTCACCCGAAAATTCATTTCCAAGGTACTCCTGAAAGACCAGACAGCTTTTCTTTTTTGTCTCCAGACCTCCCTAGACCACTACAATTTCAGACAAAGGCAACAACACGTCTGAGGTATCAACTCATCAAACACGAAGTTCCTCCAGTGTAAGCGCTGTGCAAAGGAAATTTCCATCTGTCCTGGGTTATCATAAATATTTCCATACTTGTGATGTCGGGATTACAAAAATAACAGCAATCTGCTGAACATACAGAATTATCTGCAGTCTGTCTATCTTGTATCTCTTCCCCAATCAGTCCTGTCTGAGCTGTTTCACAGCCTGACTATGAAACTTTCCACTCTCAATATCCACGTGTTTCTGCTCTGCTTGTTGAGGAGGAGGGAGAAACTGCTGAGCCCTCATGGCAGTGAGCAGGACCCAGCTCCTAATCCTGTTTTTCTATTACTTTGACCTCCAGATCTTCTGCCCAGACAGTCTGGTCACTCCTAGAATGACTACGTTTGGGGCTGTATGTGAAAACAGCCAAAGAAGGGTCCCTTTAAGGCTGCACGTGAAGCTGATGTCCTTGTTACAAGACTCCTTTAAATTACTCCTACAATGCTGAAGCCTTCAAAAGGAGACAACACATGGGCAATATTAAAATTCCTCATGGTGTCTTAAAAAGCCAGAAATTTCAGGAAATGGGCCTGTAAACGTGTTGGGTTTGCTGGATACAGCACCAGAAAATGGGCAGTACAGCATCAGTAGATTCAGTAGCATTGCAGCCTATTTTTCATTCACAAAGCCTTATATTTTCAGTTTAAGACTTCACAGACAGCCTGATGCTGAGTCATGAAAGCCAAAGGGAGCAGAGCTACAATTTAATCCCATTCTCCAGTTCCAACTAAGAAAAACTCTTCAGGTAAAATAAGAATGGGACATTTCAACTGAAGCACAAATCTACACCTACCTTAGGGGTCAGGGTCAGCGGGTTACTGTCACACCCGTCTTGCACCTGGGGAAAGTGGTTAATGATTTGACAGGCTCACAGTGTTGGTAGTTGATGCTCTGAGGGGATCACCTGTGATTCATCTCGAGATGGGTGTCTATAATACCTAAGATGAACAAGTCTTTGGCAATGTGTGTTTCTACCAATACAGGAGCCTAAAGCTGGACAACTTAAGAGAAAGATGAGCAAAGACAAATCTCAGCCTCATTTCAGAGTAGATCTCAGCATGCCTTGATTCCAGATCTAACCAAGGCTCCACAGCCAGAGTACTCATGGAAGTGGGGGTGGATGCAATAGGGAACTTCACAAAGCTTAGATAAACTTAATTCCTGTGCTTGTTATTGTTTCTAAAATGTTTGGTCCCCCCATTTGGCATCTAAAAATGGAGAAAATAATAGCATCTAGAATATTCCTATGCTGCTTTTCTAACTGAATTGACATTATAAACCAGGCTTCTTGGAAAACACAATAAAGAGGAGGAATGATCTGAATGTCAGATGAGCCAAAGCCATAAAGATACTGCTCCAGACTTCATTAAATTCAATCAGAGCTCCAGTGGCTTCATGAGTGCTGATTCATAGATCAAATGAACCTTTGAATAGGTCCAAAGTTCAGAGCGTTTCTGCTCCAATATTGTGCCCCAATTCTTCACAGTCAGTGACTGAGCCCCAGAATCCTCACTCAGATTTGCAGTCAAAAGCCTCAGAAATTTGGGGTTCTGACCTGTCTCCTCTAAAGTATGTCATAATCACAATGAGGTTAAGAAGAACCGTGAATCACAGATTTAGGATTTTCACTGGGGAAAAAATTGTACCAAAGTGTTTCACCTTTTTTTAATCTCAAATTCTCCGTTGATTTTTGATTTTGTTTTTAAACAGTAATGATATTTAGTGTAGCAATTCTTGAAAACCTCTGAACTTATACTGAGAAAGTTCAATCAGTTTTGGAAATGTTCTCACAATAGGGATAAACTTGCAAGGTTTTTTCTCTATAGAATTATCATTCAAATTTAGATTACAATATAATTGTCAAATGCATGTTTTTCACCATCATCTCAATGAAGAGCTGGTACCTTTAATATCTTTTCAGTATAAAATCAATTTTACCAGCAAAGATCCAGGTCCTTAAACATATAAAAACTCCTCTTTTCATTTTTACGCTCTTTTTCGCAGAAGCTTAACTTTGAGCAAATAATTTCATCAGCACAACTCATTCCCTTAATACCAAGCATGTGTACAGCAGTTTCCACAACCAGGGGGGGCATGAAAATATAAGTAATTTTAATTTTTACTTTGGCACCCACAGAGATACACCTGTCTCACACTTATTCTGGGTTATGTGCAGGTACATAAACCCAGAAAATCCAGGGTTTCCCCCATAACTGTGCTCCATTATTTATTTACTGCCCACCAGTTGCGCTCTGGGATTTTGGGTTATTTATTGCAGTTGGTAGTTGTGACCTGTAATTCTGTAACATCACTAATTTTGTAAAGGCATTTGCAACACACCTGCCTCAAAGTTGCCAAACAGCACAGAGTCAATAATTGTTATCAGCAGGGCCATTACCACTGGACACTGCTCAGGACAGCAGCAATTTTGGCAGGTGGGGGAAAGAAAAATGGGAAAAAGGCTTTTTTACTTATTATCGTGCCTCAATATTATTTACTTACATTATGCCTAGAACAGCACAAATTCTGCTTACAGAATAATGAAATTCTTGCCCTGTCCCCCATTGCTGTCCCATTGTCTCTATCGAGAGCGGCCTCAGCCTGCTCAACCAGGGGTCTCCTCTGATGCCGGAGCTGGGGAATGGGAAGGGAGATCGTGGTCACGAAAAACCCCATCCCCGGAGGAGGAAGGGCAGCGAACCCCCTTCGCGCAGACCTTTGAGATGCAGCAGGTTGAGGACGCTCGTGGTGGTCCCCAAGAGCAGGGTCCGGCCTCCTTCTATCGTGACGTTATCGCCATCTCGCGGCTGGTGGCCAGCAGGCCAGCTGGAGTCCTCGTCCCACCGGCCACACAACTGCAGGGCAGGCTGGAAAGAAAAAGATCCGCGGAAGTTCAAAGCTCACCCCTTCCCACCCTTCTAAAAGCCAACTTGCTCAGAGAACAGCAGAGGAGATGCCAGCGCTGTGTCCAGCGTGGCATTGGCATTTCCTCTGGGCAGGCCGACTTCCAGAGGGACCCTGTGCAAGGCATAGAGGGATGTTTGGGGTCAGAGAGGTTCTTGGCCTTCAGGAATGCCTGTCACAATTTTGGGGTTGCCCCTTTTCTCATTCTGGTCTGGGGAACAAGGGGTTTACTGGAGGTTTGGCTGTGGAACGGCCACAGGTTTCCTGGTGTGTGTCTCTCTCTGCCTCCCAAAAAGCAGAACTGCACTGTTGTTTCCTGGCAATGTCATAAAAATAGCCTGAAGAGCTTAGAATTAAAACATCCTGCTGGATGGGCAGTATTTTGCTTTAGAGGCTTTTTTTTCAAAGGCTCTCCTGCCTCTCATCCACATTTAGACAGACATTCCTCCTTTCAAATACATTTTTAGCTTCCTCAGCTTATCCAGTGTTATGATTGCCTCTGCTTTGAGGGTGTGCACAGCAGTTCCAAATAAAGCACTGAAAAACTTGAAAACTGCAAATAGACTGACTCATGATGAGCAACGGCAAAACGATGCCTGTGTTTCGAAGGGTGCTCCTCACCTCTAGACTTTAAGCATGCAGTGAAGGTCATACACAATCACAGAATGGCTTGGGTTGGAAGGACCTTAAAGCTCACCTCATTCCAAACCCTGCCATGGACAGGGACACCTCCCACTAGACCAGGTTGCTCAGTGCCCTGATGGTGAATTTCTTGAGAATGTGTGAATATTTTTGCATGGACATGTGTGCACAAGTGTGGACGCAGACACTCAAAACACGTTATTTGGTCTCATATGTGAACCAGCAAGAACATCCTCAACTCATCTGAGGTGTAGGGGGAAACCAGACATGGAAATATTTGTGGTCCTCACTGGGCTGTGCTAGCCCAAAACAGAAGTGGAAAGAATAAACTCAAAACAAAAGCAAAATAGAGTTGCTCCTTTTTCAAGCGGAGCACATTGAGTGCATTAAAGCTTTTGCTCAGGAGCTGCAGTTGAAGTGAATCAATATTGGGGGTGTTATGATTGTAATTCTTTTTTACTCTGCTATTGTCAGGTTTAGATTTACATGCCTGATGTTTTGCACATTTCCCATGGTGCTGTTCCTGAGCACCCTGGTCCAGTGGAAAGTGTCCCAGCCCATGGAACAAGATGAGCTTTAAGGTGCTTCCAAACCATTCTGTCATTCTATGATTATTTACACCAGGAAATGGGTGACAGCTTCCAGGCTAAATGATACAACAGCTTGACATCCATCCTGGCTGGTATATTCTATGACCCATTCTATGATTTCTCTACAAAGGGAATTAACTTGGCTCAGTTTAAGTTGAAGCCTGAGACTGCATTAACACACATGCAGTGAAAACATCTAGGGAGCTAAAACTCTGGTGTGGAGTGGACCACTTCATCATTCCACAAGTACAGACAATTCTTCACATCTCTACATGACTGCTGCAGAGAGTACAATTACTCCATAGTTGCTAAGACTAAGAGGACAAGTTTCATTTTCATTGGTTGTAAACATATATTTATGTATTTCAGAGATTTAGGACAAAATTCCAGCTGAAGAATACCTTTTTCCACTGTCTTTCTAGAGAGACTGTGAATTACTCTTCAGTGACAGTATTTTGAAGCAGAATACATACAAAGGTATAAAACAGACCCACTGAAAAAGCAGCTAATTAAACCTGTTTTTATCTCAAAGCAGGGGACAGTCATAGGAAGGTGCATACACTACTTATCAAGACAACTGCAGCCCAAGATTACAAATTCCATGAATTCCTGTCTGGCATAAACAGTACCAAATGCCACCAGATGATGCAGCTGTGAAATGGTGGGATCCACCAGAATATTTGGTTGAGAAGGTTTGTTTAATGTCTTAAAGTCACTCTGACCCTCTGAAATCCCTCAGAATCTCCCAACTAACTCTAATGGAAAAGAAAGGCTGCAAGTAATATGTTAGACTTTCTTGCTAGCACCAAAAATTCAGTGAGCTCTTGATAGAAGTCTTGCAAAAGTTAACAGAATAAAATCCTGTTTTGAATTTGCCTTTTTTTTTAAGATGGTTCCCCTTTCTAACTAGAAGACACTACAGTTCTTCATTTAATCTTCTGTCTCTGTAACATCAGTGTTTGAGGTATCCTTGATCAGTTTCTGCTGTCACCTCTTAGAAGACTCAACACCTGCTCAGTTCTACCAACACTTCTGGCACAAAAATCTCAGTGCTCACACACAGCAGTAGAATCACAGAACCACAGAAAAGTTTGGGTCAGAAGGGTCCTGGCCCTTAAAGCTCATCTCATTCCAACCCCTGCCATGGGCAGGGACACCTTCCACTATCCCAGGTGGCTCCAAGCCCTGACCAGCCTGGCTTTGGACCCTTCCAGGGATGGGGCAGCCACAGCTTCTCTGGGAACCTGTGCCAGGACCTCACCACCCTCACAGGGAGGAATTTCTTCCCAATTCCCATCTAACCCTGCCCTCTGGCAGTGGGAAGCCATTCCCCCTTGTCCTGTCTCTCCAGGCCCTTGTCCCCAAGCCCTCTCCAGCTCTCTTGGAGCCCCTTTAGGCACTGGAAGGGGCTCTGAGGTCTCCCTGGATCCTTCTCTTCTCCAGGTGAACACCCCCAGCTCTCCCAACCTGGCTCCAGAGCAGAGGGGCTCCAGCCCTTGGAGCATCTCCACAGCTTTCTCTGGACTCACTCCAGCAGCTCCACGTCCTTCTTCTGTTGGAAGCCCAAGTTGGATGCAGGACTCCAGCTGGGGTCTTACAAGAGTAAGTAACAAAAAATGTTCGAAACCACCTAAAAAACTAAGAACTATTAAACGTCTTAAGAATGCAACTCAGCATCTACACAAATGTGCTGAATCAAGTGCCCTGTTATCCAGATGAGACATTTTTCCACAGAAAGATGCAGTCCCTGCACTATCAACCTAAACAAAGACAGATTTCATTGCTCAAAAGTAAGTTTACTACCCAAAGAATGATTACATAGAGGGAGAAAATTAATTTGATCAAGGTCATAAAAACCTCTGTTGTTCCACCCAGTCCATACCTAAAGGTTTCCAGTGGGAAAATGCCTGGCTTAGTCCACTGTTGCGTGCACCACTTGTCTGTGCGTCTTTCAAGTGATTTCTGATTTGTATTATTTTTGTTTCTTTTTAAATAAAAGTAAACAGATGAACATCAACTGATAACACAAGCCCAAGAGCTCTTTATAATCACTTGTACCATCCTTGCATTACCATGAAGAGAATAAATCCAAAGAATCTGTCTGAGGAGAGAAAAGCGGGTTTGCTCAAGGAACATACTTTAAATTGCCACAGCACAGAGGGGTGTGCAGGGGAACTAGAGGGAAGGCAGCTCTGTAGGGATTGAACAAAGACTTCAAACACTTTTATTTGGTGACCCATCTCTTGCAGTCCTACACCCTTCCCTAAGATGAAAGAGCACCTCCTTAAGATCTTTGAAAGAAGAAGGTGAGATCTAGTGCTAGTTTAGTGAAATGGCCACCTGCCCTGCACCCCCAGTACAGTTTGTCTGGACCTTGTGAATCCCATATGATTGCCCTCCCTGTTTTCCATGAGAAAACCACAGTACAATCTCCAGCTGCAACAGAATTCTTAAGTTCCTTTGCTGAATAGTGGCGGTGGTTACATCCAGTTCCTTTTAAGCCACCCTGAGTAAAATAGCATGAACTAGTACATAAACTAATCGCACATCTTTCGTCAAGAAGGACAGGTGAGAGAGCCACATTTCTAGAAGCCCACACTCTCCTCTGACCCTTCTGGTTTCCCTCCTATCTTGTCTAGCCGAGCAGTTATCAATGTGGGACTGGTTGTATCCCACACGGACCCTACAGACACCAAATGTCACCATCTCTGTGTGCTAAGGGTGACGTGGGGGACTCTGCAGCCCTGCAGTCTGAGTGTGCTCTTGTGACCACTGGAATGGAACCACTAACCGAAGACCCCGCAGAAAAAACACTGAGACACCCATTTCATCTCTCAAAGGACTGTATGGCCGTGTCCTAAACATCTTCATCGTTCAGAAACTCCAGCGCTTTTCCCTCTGCCTGCAGCTGAGCAGGATAAGAACAATCCTCTCATTTGCTGTTTTTTTTTTTTTTAATAGAAGCAAAACTCTTTCTTTTTCCATATTTTTTCCCCCTGCTTGGCACCCAGTACTTGACCACTGGTGTTTAATGTAAATACTTCTCAGTAAGCCTGAAGAGCAGCAGCAGCTGCAAGCGCCAGGGTGGTGGCTGAGTGCCCATCCCACGCGTGGCTGCTGAACGAACCCAGAGGAACCCGCAGAGCCAAGGAAAACTCTGTGCCAGCCACTGGTGCTGGGCATTTTCCTCCTGTGCTTTTTCCAGCTTCAGGAAAAATGGCAGGGGGCTTGAAAGTCCGGGTGGGAGAGAGAGGAGCTGGCATAACACAAACCCTGAGTGGTGAAGCTGGAACTGGCTGGCGGCAGCTGCCGCAGTGAGGAGGCAGCTTCACGCTCTGGCTTCAGTGTGTTCCAGAGCGGGAGAGATGATTTGGAGGAAAGGGAGCTTATGAGACCATAACATCTCTGCAGCCAGCTGTGTCACTGTCAGAGCTCACACTTGAACGTGGCCAGTTTCAACGAGGTTTAACAGGAAGAACAAGACCACAAAGATGCTGCAGTCCTGCAAGGTTTGTGAAAATCAGGAGCTAAACTGGGGTAAGATTCTCTTCTGTTGCTCCCCAGAAATATACAAGCATAACATGAACTGAACACTAAAAATCAGCACCCAAACTGTTAAAGGATGTCATCACACATCCATAGCTCACTCTGGCAACATTTCACATTTTGAATCCAGCACAGCAGACAGCATTAATTCAGTAGGGAACCAAACCTGCAAAATAAAGGCAGAAACCTCAGGTGGGTGGGAAACTACCAACACTGGGAATCCCTAAGGAACCAATTTTTCCTCCTGGGACACCAAGGAGCAGAAGGGAAGGGATCTGTCCTGAAAATTCCATGCAAGTCCTTTCCAGCTCTGACATCCATTTGGAGTGTGTCATGCACACACCAAATTTTATTTATGAGGAAAAGGTTCTTCACCCAGAGGGTAGCTGGGCACTGGGACACACTCCCCAGGTCAGAGCCCCAGGCCTGATGGAACTCAGAAGTGTTTGGACAAAGCTCTCGGGCACATGGTGGGATTCTTGAGGTGTCCTGTGCAGGGCCAGGAGTTGGACTCAATGATCCTTGTGGGTCCCTTCCAACTCAGAATATTCTAGGACTCTATGCACAACTCATATCAAGCCCACACTTTGTGATCCAGGCCCATAGCTTGCTAAAATGCAGGTTAATTTTGTGGGGTATCAACTCCTTCCCAATCAGAGCTCCAAAATAATGAATGAATTATGTAAAGATAAAATAACATTTTCATAGCATACAATAATAGATGAACAATCTCCTTGTAATTCAGCACATTGTCCCTTTCCTCATTACTGCACCTTCTTTTCTTATTTTTCAGGCAGATTTCTCTCCATTTTATGTTTTATAGCTGCTGCTGTTGTCAGCCAGGCTGGGGTTGCCTTTATGTCAGCCTTTGGGGACACGATCTCTCAGCATCAGTTTCTCAGTTTGTGCCTCTGACTATCAAGGCTCAGAAACAGCAGCAGTGATGGCAACAAACGAATAAATAACAGTGATATACTTGCAATTCCCACACAGGCTGGTAAAAAATTCACGAGTGAGAAGGAGAGTAAAATGCATGGTTTGGGCATAAAAGGGTGCAGAAATTCCTGTTTAGACACAGTTCAGATCATTAGATCACATTTTGGGGTAACTTTACAATTTGTTTAGTAACTTTAAAATTTGTTTAGTTAAGTGGGGGCTGTTTAGAGAACAGTTCTGAAAAAGGAAAAAAACCAACTCTTACACACACAAAGATATGAGCTCCCATCCTCTGAAAAGAAAATAAGGAAATTTTAATACAAAACCAAAACCCAGTGATGTAGTTAAACACGGACTCTTTCCTGCTGTGCTGAATATTTTCCTTTCTTTCCTAGATATTAAGAAGAAATTCTTTACTGTGAGGCCCTGGCACAGGTTGCCCAGAGGAGCTGTGGATGCCCCATCCGTGGAAGTGTCCAAGGCCAGGTTGGACGGGGCTTGGAGCAACCTGGGATAGTGGAAGGTGTCCCTGCCCATGGCAGGGGGTGGAACAATATGTCCTTTGAGGTCACTTCCAATCCAAGCTCTTCAGTGATTCCATGATTCCGGGCCGTGGGTTCCAGCTGAGAGTTACCTCCGACACGGCCAGAGGCAGAAACCTGAAACCGGGAGGGTTTCCCCACCCGCTCCACCCCTGGCAGCCAGTTTCATCCTTTTCCCCAGACACACCTGACAGGACACGGAGCACAGTGCAGTGCCTGCAATCTTTAGCAGGAGGAAGGTTCACCCGTCCCAGTGCGCACAGCCACCAACGAGCACAGGTCTGGAATGCAGAGACTGACACCCAGGAGAGCAGCCTTTTCCTTGGTGCTGACAGATTGCCATTTAACCAGCAAGTACGGAGAGCAAGTGTTCCTNATCTTTAGCAGGAGGAAGGTTCACCCGGAGCACAGTGCAGTGCCTGCAATCTTTAGCAGGAGGAAGGTTCACCCGTCCCAGTGCGCACAGCCACCAACGAGCACAGGTCTGGAATGCAGAGACTGACACCCAGGAGAGCAGCCTTTTCCTTGGTGCTGACAGATTGCCATTTAACCAGCAAGTACGGAGAGCAAGTGTTCCTGTCCTCAGTCACCACGGAGAGACAAGGTTAACATTCCAAGTGATGGAGTGCAGCGCACATTTCCCCACGCCGTAGACCCAGGACTCCACACCACATTTGAAAACACTTTAATTTCAGTGATGGATACAGGGTGCTCA
Source organism: Atrichornis clamosus (assembly GCA_013400975.1). Lineage (NCBI taxonomy): Eukaryota > Metazoa > Chordata > Aves > Passeriformes > Menuridae > Atrichornis > Atrichornis clamosus. Next base: position 93,438 of record WBMZ01006572.1, read on the forward strand.
CTTTCCAGGCTGTGAACTCTTGACAGCTCCTCAGTTTAATACATCAGGAAAAGATTTACACCCCCTCACCCAACTCCCATCCACCTGAAGGAAAGAAAAACGTATATTTGGAGGAGACAAAAGACGAGGGGAGGTATTTTATTACACTAGATGTCTTTTACAAGGGAAGTATTTTCAGCCATCTGCTCTAATTATTCCTCCTGTATTGGCCACCATCTTCATACAACAATAGAAATAATTATCTCCTCAAGGGCAGAAAAAAATATTTACAGAAACAAACAAAAGTTGATTATCTTTAGCTCCTAGGGAAAATAAGAAACAAGCTATTTCTTAATGAAGGAGCAATTAGGAAGGTGGGTAGAACATCTATAATTAAACCAGACAAATTGGTGCAGGCTCCTCCCTCCTACACATACTTGAAAGGGATGCAAATACATGTTATTTGCTACAGTCAGTGGAATTAACAAGCAAAAGGCTGCCCAGTGCCCAAAGAAGCTGAACCTGTCTCTTGGCATCATTCCCTGCCTCTCCTGCTTGCTGCACCTCTAACCCTTTGCCAAATTAACTGAAAAATGCTACCACAACTGTAACGCTGTGGAATTTCAATTGGCATGGGTAGGTCTCCCTCTGTATAACCAACATCCCGAGACAATTACAGGATTCTCATTCATCCTGCTGTTTTAAGAACACTCTCCTGCCTGCAGTTCACCACTTAGTGTTTTTTAAAAATGTGCTTTTTTCGATGTAACCAAAGTGTTCAAAAAATTTTGCAATTGTCTTTTCATTCCCTGCAGCGCATAATAATTTGCTAACAGAGAGCATGAAGGCATACATGCAGTTTTGTGGGAAAGATGGAATGGGGTCATCCCAAAGAGAACAGAGAATACTTTATATCGTGTAAAAGCAAGTATAAGCAGCACAGTGCAACACCTCATTTTGTAGACAAATATATGGATTTTGACTTCCAGAACGAAACTAGTGGAATTTAACTGTCTGTGACATGAAATCAATGGATGGCCAGACTGAAACTGGTCAAGGAACAGGCTGAGCAGGGATGTGGTGGGATCATCATCCCTGGAAGTGTTCAAAAAATACGTGCATGTGGCACTTGGGGACTAGGTTTAGTGGTGGGCCTGGCAGTGCTGAGGGAATGGTTGGACTGGATCTTGGAGATCTTTTGCAATGTAAATGATTTTATGATTTTTAAGGCTAATAATGAATGCAGAAGCTCCCAAGGCCTCTCCAAGCTGTCTCAGGACAGAGGATACCTCCTAATGCTCATTACAGGTGCAAACAACTACCAGAAAGATCTGCAAACCAGCACACTGGGAATCCTTCTTCACTCTTGGCAATTTCCCTCCCATTCAAAAAAGGCCAATTGTCACTACAAAAAAAACCCCAAACAAGCCAGAGATTAAGAATTATCATTATTTGCAGAGTTTCTCTTGACCATGCAGTAATTCCAGAGAAGCAGCTTTCAAATGTTTAAGCAGCCTGTACTGAGTTTCTTTGGAAATCAGAGTGCCAAAGCAGTCTAGTGGATCCTACAAGGTGCTCAGCAAAACCTTAAAGGACTTTTATTAATGTGCACATAACTACAGTGCTCCAACATTGCCATTGATTGTGACATTTCCAAGCTGGGTGTGAGGGAGAAGAAAGTAAGAGAGAAAGGAGAATCCCCGGAAAAGTTTGCAATGGGCAATCTACTTCCATCCTCTCAGGAAGAGAGCACCATATTCACCTTTATCGTTTCTATTTCACAGAAGTGAGCAGACCCTGGTAACCAACAGGGCAACAAAGGTAGAGAGATAAGGGGACCATCTCCTTCCAGTTTCTGAAATAAACGTTTCCAGAAATGGCAGGAATGGTTGTGCTTGAGTCACAAATCACTAAGGAAGTAGCTTTACACACATTAAAAACAAACAAACAAACAAAACTCACTCCCCAAAACAACAACAAAACAAAACCAAACAAAACAAACAAACAACCCCCAAAAACAAAAATACAAACAAACAAAAAGATAAGGAAAGGTATCTAGAGAACTATACACTGTGAAAAAAATTAATAATTTATGCCAAAAGACAACATTATCCCCAAGAAGACTGTAAGTAACTGTAGCTATGAATAAACCAAGGATGGAAATGAGCAGAATGCTTCTGACTATCCATGCACTGAGAGTCTGTAACAGGTTTCCAGGGGGAGTAAGAGACCAAACTCTGTTTTCCCTTATGAATTAGCATTCCTGACATGACTGCCTGGGATAGAACAAGCCTGGAACATAACCCAACAAACTGTTGCCAAGGCCACAAGAAGATATTTTTATCACTGTCTGTATCATCCACTGCTGTGTAACTTCTTTGTACTTTTTACTCCAGCTTTAAAATGTAGGTGGGATTAAAATCTCACCTGAAAAGGCCACAGAGTAGATCCTTCTCGAATTACTCCCACAAGCATTGATACAACAAAGATCAGGGCTGGGGGTGTGCCTGGACACATGATGCACTATCCAATATCTTTATTTTTAATCGAGACTGCTCGTACCTTGAGTTAAAAAGAAAGGATTTCTTTTCCTTTTCTCTTATTTAATTTTAACTGTCCTGCAGAAATCTTTCTGACTTCTGCCGAGTCACACAGGCACAAGAAGGGAAGAATCTGGCTGGGCATGTTCTCTGTGGGACTGATGAATGACCCTAGTCTCTCCCAAACTATTAGAGGATAAATCTGTTTACACACAAAAAATTGACCTGGGCTGGTGAGGTGGGACTAGAACCAGGAAACTGGCTTGTCCCAGAGGTAAAAATGCATTTGCAGCCAACAGCATTAGTAACTCAAGACCATAAACAAGCCACAGCATCATTAATTACTCAGACAGGGGCAGCCGCAGAAGCAGTGAGAAGACCCAAAAGCCAACTGTAAATAGTTCATCTGGCTGATTAGCTCAGAAAAAAAATTAGTGGGCAGTCTTGGAGGTCAGAGGCCATGGCACAAGTCAGTCTCAGGCCAATTTGCAACTGGACAATGGCATGAGAAATAGCTTAATTCCTGTTTAAAAAAAAAAAAAAAGGCATCCCAAACAAAAACAGAAAAACCACTTAAAACACAACCACCAAAAAAAAAAGACCTTTCCAGCAGGGGAGTAATCACTGCAATTTCCAAGAACAGAAGGTAAGGCTCCTTGCACCAGAGGTATTTAATTAAGGACATGGAGGATTAGTTAAATTTAATGGTGCTTTTATAGGGAGGGCACTGAAAAGACATCGCTGTCATCGGGGATGCATATCCCAGGTATAGATGAGTCATCTTCCTACACACAGGCAACAAAGCCCACCCAAATTCCATGTAAAATACCAAATAACAGAGCGATATGAACACTAATAATCCACTCCATAATTAAACAAACCATGAGACCTTTGGGAAGGTCTACTTGCCACACTCACACCAGCACCAAAGTGTTGTTCTTGGGTCTCTCAGGGTCTTGGTGGGAAGAGGAGCCTAAAACCAGAAACCCCGACTTCAAATATTAAGGAAAACACCCTGGAAGTAGGGAAAGTGTCTTGGAGCACATGAAGTACAAAATGCTTTTTTTCTATTTGAATACAACAGCACTGAGGTTTCCTTTTCAGGACACTGTTAAAGGGAATAATAATAAACACATAATTTACACATCTCCCTAAACCAGTGATTTCCCAAAGTATGGAGGCTTCTGAGACAAATTAAAACCAGCAATTTAATGGTAATGAGAAAATTGCAGCATCAAGTTGTTTACACAAGCAGGATAACCAAGCCTGGTGACGGTGTCAGCCTTTGCAGCACACACTGTGCAAATATTGTCTCCCAATTGAATGATCTTGAGTTACACTCACTAATCTGAGAGCAAATATTGCAAACACAAAGATTAGCTCAACAATTTGCCAACCACCTGCAGGAAAAATAAATCAAATTGTGTGCTTATGTGTCAGCAAGCAGGATTTGTGAATGGGTGCTACAATAAACGGGGTGAGAGGAATGAAGCTGGCCCACTTCAGTAGTGCTAATGAGAGCTGAAGATTTGTTTTTTGGATCAGGCAGGAGGATAAACAGAAGCACAGAGTAGCTGGGGATGGAAGGGACCTCTGGAGATCATCTAGTCCTACCCCCTGCTAAGGCAGGGTCACCTGGAGCAGGTGACACAGGAACACCTCCCGGTGGGTTTAGAATGTCTCCAGAGAGGGAGAGCCCACCAGCTCCCTGGGCAGCTGTTCCAGTGCTCTGTCACCCGCAGTGTCAAGAAGTTTCTCCTCAAGCTGAGATGGAACTTCTTGTGTTTTATAACACCTTGTAAGGGTCCCAAGTCAAGCTGTGCGTGTCAGAGCACTGGTGTGGGATCCGTCCTCTGACTTTCCCACAGCTCTCGCAGGGAATACAGGTGAACTGATACACAAACCATCTCCACTGCAAACCTTGCTCGCAGGGGGTTTGCAGTGATTTACCAGGCAAAGGCTGAAAAGTGCTTTGGAAAGGCGAAAATGCTGTGTGTAGGCTACAACTTGGTATGTCCTGTGCATAAAATACAGCAGACAGACAGCAAAACCACTCAATCCAAGGACAAACATTGATACTGCCTTATGTGCATCCACATCTCCTCAGCCAAAGTGTCAGGGCCATCGGCTGTTACTGGGCATGATCATCTGCCCAGGATAGGATTTGATGCAGAACAGCAACACTCAAAGTTATCACTCTGAAAACTGCACCCTTACTCCAGTGCAGTTCCCTGTGTGGGTATAGGGAAGTTATTAAAGTGTTCATTTGATCTGTCTGAAGGGAAGTCCCGAAGGAGAAGAGAGGTTAGAAATTATCTTTTCCAACCTTAGTGATGCAATTGTTATATAATTCCAACTGCTTTGGTGTGTTTTAGTAGCAGCCATCACCCTCAGCCCTTGGAGACAGGGTCTGCCATCCAGCTACTGAGCAACCACAAAAACAATCCAGATCCTTTCAGTGAAACAGTGGAGTAGTGGGTGTTTCAAAAGCTGGTCAGAATCTGTCCCCCAAGTCTGCATCTGCATCACAGGGATAATTGCACGTGTAACGATGTGCAAAAGGCTTGGCCAGCAGTGGAGGTACAGTCAGTTCTCTAAGGTGCATCGTAGAATGAGGATGGCTTGGATTGGAAGGGGCATTAAAGATCATCCTGTTCCATCCCTGCCATGGGCAGGGGCACCTTCCACTATCCCAGGTTGCTCCAAGGCCTATCTAACCTGGCCTTGGACACTTCCAGGGATGGGGCAGCCACAGCTTCTCTGGGCAACCTGTGCCAGGGGCTCACCACCCTTTTGTAAATCATTTCTTCCTAATATCTAATCTAAACTTAAACTTTCAGCTTAAGGCCATTCCCCCTTCTCCTGTTGCTCCATGTCCTTGTGAAAAGTCCCTCTCCAGCCTGCCTGTAAGCCCCCTTTAGGTTCTGAAAGGACCATCTCCTCTCACGTTGTGCTATAGGGATGCAGGATTTGGGACTCCCAGCAGCCACCGAGACCATCCTGCTCCCGCAGAATTGTGTGGCAGTGGTCAGCAGTCCTGGTGTCCGACTTCTGTGATGGAGATGACACTGTACCTGCCCCTCAGGTAGAGAGTCTCCTCCTGCACACCTGTTATTTCAGTAATGTGAGCTTTTGGAGCAGCTCAGCCCAACCTGCGAGCTTTCAGAGCCCTCTTTCAAACTCAGTGTCCTGTTTAGTTTTAGCACATCAACAACATGCTGCCTCAGCCTATCTGTGTGCATTATCTGCTGCTGTAATGTATCATGTACTGAGACACAGCATCATTACAGGTAAGTGCTCAGGTTTAAATGCAAACATAATTGCATAATGTGGTACAGCCAGGAAGAATAATGCAGGAAATAGAGCCAGCTCCATCTGATAGTGCAATCTGACTGGAACGCCGGCCCTTCGGATCAAACGCACAGCCCAGATGGGGCAACCAAGAACAAAAGTGCTTTGCAGTATCTTTATTGTCATCATCAAAAACACTTATCTGCCACAAAGGTAAAAAGGTGAAGATGGGACTCGTACAGGAGAGGTCACATAAGCAACAGGGTATCCCTGGGTTATGGGGGCAAGGAGGATGTCTCACCTCAGCAAAGGCCACCTTTGAGTTCCAAGCTGAACTTGCCAATTCCTAATGGGAATCTGAGCGCTGAGTGCCATTCAGGACACTGGGAACACCCATGCCACTTTCCTGCAGACCAGGGTGCCTTTTTAATTGTGATAAACCCAGATAAAACCTCCGACCCTACCATGCAAGGAGCTGCACAAAGAGGGGAGAACATTCCCAACACAAGATGCCTTCCAAATGAGAACATGTCTGCAGCAGATAGGTACATTTATATACATTTATTTTATATAGCTAAAATTAGAAGTGACTCTCAATGGAACTGCGCTTCCATGTATTTAATTTTAATTTTTTCAGTAGTTTGAGCTCACAGTGGCACACAACAGAGGATTTCAGGGGTGCAGGCAGCACCACAACATAAGCCAGAACCAGCTGAAGTTAATTTGGTGCACTTTGAACCACTTTCCCTGAACAAGAACGCCTCCACTGACGAGAACATCACACACGTTATAGGACAGTAACCACTCTTGTCATTTCAAGAGATTTTAGCCCAAACTTCATTCAAATCAGACAACAAGATGAGAGCCTAGCGTGAGACAGAACCTCTCAACCAACCAACAAACTGCCCTCTGAACTGAGAAGCCTTTGAGTTGAGAGCACAAACTGCTGCTGCTTGTGCTGTAAAGCCGTCCCTCTGTCTGCAACAGGGCTGAAACAGCTCATCTTTGTTGGGAATGTAGATCCCCTGCAATAATGTACTCCATGGCTTTCACTTTGCCCTCCCACACACACATTTGTCTGCCTTTTAATCATTTGGCAGGATATAAAACCCAGGGTCCCTTTACTCCTGGATCCCTGCCGACACATCCACGCCCCACTGTCTGAATGCATTCAAGTGCTAAAGGATGCAGGTGAGTGCAGAGTAGCACATACCAAAGGTGGATTTCATTTTGGAGAGAGATGGAAACTGTACTAGAGCAGACACCCAAATGAGGATGCGGGTAAAGGAGGTGGAAATGCCTCAGGCCAACCCCAAAAAGCCCTATCCACCACCAGCTACCACCACCTGGAGAAACTCACCCAAAATCAGTACCACAATACCTGTCTTCAAATTCTTCATGTACCTGGCAATCCAGAAACTGCCTCTTCCAGACCTGGAAATGAACACTGCCTTGGGGCCATGCCAGTGACCACCAGTCCTTTTAGTATGGAAAAATCTCAGTTTCTACAACAGCCATCTCAGCTTTGAAGCCACTTTTTTTAACTCAGTGTTTCCATCCCCTGACTCACCCCAACAGGGATCCTAAAAAGTCACTGCAGAGCAACAGTGACTGCACAACTTCTTCTGAACCAATTCATTTCAGACAATCATGGGATTACAGACAGGTTTGGGGGGGAAGGGAGCTTAAAGACCATTTAGATCTAACTCTCTGCCATGAGCAGGGACACCTTTCACTAGAGCAGGTTGCTCCAATCCCATCCAATCTGACCTTGGACAATTTTAGCGATGTGACAGCCACAGTTTCTCTGGGCAACCTGTGCCAGGGGCTCGGCACCCTCATAGGGAAGAATTTCTCCCCAATATCTCATGAAAATCTACCACAGAATGGTCCAGACTCCCTTCCTCTGCCTGCCCTCCCAGGTTTGCTGGAGAGATGAGGGAAAAGCTCCCCTCAACACTGAAAGCAAAACACCTTCTCACCAAACACAGGTTAAGATAGGAGAAAAAACTGTGCATAAATATGAGTTAGAGAATGAAAGAGCAAGAGAGTGCGTGTGAAAGGAGTACTGTAGCCCCTAAGTGGGTGAAGCTGAGCCTGACCCTTGATCAGAACCCCAGACCCAAAGATGTGTGAAAGCAGGAAAATAAATCAATAAGCAAAACAGTAATCTATTTCCTCAATTTTATTTGAGGAAGCTCAAATTTACCCAGCTCCTCACAAACTGTCTTTGGCTAAAATCACCACTAACGAGCTCTGACATTTGAAATTTAACTGAATACGAGCTAACAGCTCCCAGCCCTCCACCACCCATGGAGCTGACTGGGAGTATTTTGTTAGAGCCACAGAGGGGCTAAACTGAACTTTATTGAGAAGACGCAGCGTTCAGGGGGAAGTGTTTACAGCACCCACTTCACCTGGCGCTTCCCTGCCCTGCCACGTCTGCTTTTCTTCACGGGGACCGCAGAGCATTCAGTGCCCTCCACTCCTCCCCTCCGCCCGTGCAATTATTCGCTGATTTTTACGAGGTCCCCTTACGATCCCGTAATGAAGTCCTCTGCTCTGCAGCCGTTCACGGGGACAGATTGGACACGAGGGGCTGCCACTTAGGGAGCTGCCAATCGGGGGATGGTACCCAGCGCTTAGCGAGCAGTTGTTAAGTCAGTCCATCACCCGGCTATTACAGGCTCATCAGGAAAACAGCTTGCTTTTACTGGCAACCACATTAAATTAACCCTTTCCTTAGAGGCAAGGAGGGAGGCTCGAGTAAGTTCATTGCGGCGCAGAGCTTGAACACTGTGGTTTTCCCTCCTGCTATGGCTTTTTTTTTTTTTTTAAGTTATTAATAGGCACTCTCTAAACTGAAATAATGCAGCAATTTGTTTGTCCTCTTACTGCACACCTAGTCCACATTTTTACTCTATGCTACTGAACCTTGTGATAGCACCAACAGTAACAAAACCAGAAAAAAAATCAAACTTTAAAAAAAAAAACCAAGAAATATTGCTTTTCCTTAATCTATTCCTCATTCTAAACTCTGTACACAGAAGAAATCAAGATACAAGATGACTGCCTTTGCATCACTACCAGACCTTTCAGGCTTTTGTTATCCCCAGGATTCACCCACTCTTTTTTTTCAAAGACGCAAAACATAATTGTGTTCCCCTCCCACACAAACTTTATCCAAGTCTTCCTCTCACTTCCTGTGGATGGGGTGGACACCTGATCCTGCCCTTATGGCAAGAGCACAGGCCAGGTACCAGACTTAGAACTTTAGAGCTACATCCATATAGCTCTTCCCCCAGCCTGAGACAAGGCCAGGTTGCGCAGGGCTTTGAGCAACCTGGTCCAGTGGCAGGATTTACAGGATCTTTAAGGGCCTTTCCAACCCAGACCATTCTGAGAGACCAAGTCCTACAGACAAAGAAGCAGAGCCATGTCTTCAAGCACAGGCGATCATTCCCCCTCCAAAACTGCCTGAATGCTGAAGGAGTCAATTAGAGTCTCTGCCATAATCAAACAGAAAAGTGGCAGCAAGATTCAGTGCAAGTGCCTGGGAGCAAGTGGAGAGAACATGAGCCCACAGTCACTCAGGGAGGCTTCCCCACACCTGCCTGACCTTAATTTGAGCCTTCATTTTGTGTGGGAAGGGCAAGTTTTCCTTTCTGTTCCCGGGAGGAGCACTTCCAAAATGACACTTTTCACTCCAAATCTGTGTTTCTCTTAAGGGTTGGGAGCAGGAATAAATGGAGGGGGTAGAAGGAAAATGGTTCTCATTAAACTGTGCCATGCTCAGTTCTTATTTCACACAGGTTTTTTTACATGTGAGCGGAAAGGCTTTGAGGTGCTGTGGGTTACAGGGATCTGTCATTCCATCCTGGGGATACTAGCATCCCATCCACAACTTTCCATCCTGGGAATATCCTGGGGATAGCTTCCAATGCACCTCTAAGTGCAGCAGTATGAGCGGTGGGGAGAAGAGGGTTCCCTGGAAAGGCACATACAATTCAGGAAGTTACCTCCTCAGAGACACTAGAAAGATGGTGGGATTGAAAACAAAACCAACAAAAAGCGTTCACCATGGGGGGAAAAAGGGAAAGTTACAGTTCAGTCCTTCATTTTTGATCTGACTGCAGGAGAAGAAAGAGTTAAACCTCAAATCAGGAAGTAAAAAGTTAAAGGAAAATAAAACCACATCACAAGCACATCTCCTAAATTTCCCATTGCAGCCCAAGGCCGAACCCATTAAAAGAAAAGAAAGGGGGGGAAAAAAAGAAAAGAAAAATGAAAAAAAAAAGAAAAAACAGAGAAAGGAAGAGAAGCAATTTTGCTTATCCTTTCCTCATACACCTAGCAACCCCTTTTCCCTATTATTTATTTATTTATCTTCCCCTTACAGAACAAGGCCCTTATTTTCTCATTTAGTCCAACAGAGATTGTCCTCCTGGAATGACCTTTTTTTCTTTCTCTCTCTCTCTCCTCCTTCCTCCCCCCTCCTCCTCACTGCCTCCAGGCCATTGCCCTCGTGCCAGTAACTAGATAACACACTCTATCAGAGATTTTTTAAAAAATCGTTGCAAAGGCACTAGGGCTGATAGTGGCATCAATCCTTGCCTGACACGGGCTCGGGTCAACCATTTATCTCTTCACATTGCCTGTGGTTACTGGGGAGCCCATCTTGGTTCTCTACATCTTAACAGCCTTGCAGATGGTACCTCTCTGCTCCAGCAGCATCCACACCCCAAGACTGGCTTTCTGGGTTTATTTTTATTAGCTTTTTATGGACTGCTCCACTAATTTTCTGTGAGGTCAGTGGGTTTTATTTCATTCCCCACCTCCTTCTGAAAATAACACTGTGACCAAGATATCAGGTTAAAAAAACAGGGAATTTGGAGATGCAAAGATGGGCTTGTTGGGCTGTTAAAAGTGCACATTTTTGAAAATACACAAAAAGTAGTATAGAAAGGTTTAATCTAGTCCTGCTACTGATGTCCCATCCTGTGTGACATGGCCATTTTTGGCTGATTGCACTGTCAAAGGACCCAGGAGCTCTACTCACAGCCCAAGACAACATAAAGTCAGGTTCTATCAGGATACTTGCTAATAAATCAAATGAAACTATTCCCAAACCACAGCAAGATGTGATTCCTATGGCCAGATGAAGGGTTCTGGTGCTTTGAACTCTCTAAAGGGATACACAGGAATGAAATATCATATTGTATTTTAATTCTCCCCCGAGTGGAGAAGAGGGCAGCTGTTTTATATACCCACTCCAAACAAACCCCATATTGAACTGGAATGTGCTCTGTTCCTTCCCCTGTAACATTTTCTGTACCAAGGTGAGGAGGGTGGAAAGGAAAGGTGCTTGAAGCACCCTCTAGCATCCACCTCCACAACATAAGGAGGCAGAGGAAGTGGGACTGCTTGTTCCCTTCCTCCAAGGAAGAGAAAACATAAACCTGACTTCTACCAGCACACAGTGGTGGCCTGATCAAAGGGTCCCACTCAGCCCAGGATGTGTCCATCCTCACAGGCAGAATGTTTCCCCATCCCTGGAAGTGTTCAAGGCCAGGGTGGATGTGGCCCTGAGCAACCTGGTCTGGTGGAAGGTGTCCCTGTCCATGGCAGGGGGTTTGGGACTAGACGATCTTTAAGGCCCTTCCCAACCCAAACCATTCTGTGATTCTGTGATCCCTACCCTGCTTAACCCCTCTCAGCCTGCCGTAGCGGTTTTCCTCATCGACTACCAAGTATGAGCCCTTCACCCTCAAGATGCACCCATCAGACATCCACACAGCATGAGGATGGCACTAAAATGAAAGAGCAGAGCTCCCATCACCTGTTGCCCTCTCAGATGGACAACATGCTCAAGAGCTGTCCTTGTCCGTGGCAGGGGGTCGGAATGAGATGATCTTTAAGGTCCCTTCCAACCCATCCTATGGCTTGGCATCAGTCCTGCTGTGAATAATAAACTAAAAGCCCTTTATGCTCAGAGTGCTCTGGGCTTCCAGAGAGCCTTCCATGCTCCCTGAAAGCTGCCTAGGATTTGCCACCTCTATAAAGCGCCAAATTTCTCCAGTGGTTGAAACTATTTCATTTCTTTCCTCACCTCCAAATACTGTGGCATCCAGAGAGATGGTACGTGGGGAAAAAAGAGGAAAAAAAAAAAAACGGGAAAGGAGTGATTCTAAGACCTACAGAGTAATCCAAGGGATTTGAAGGGCTAGTCCTGATTACATTAAGTGGAAGTTGAACAGCAGGGATCTCTTAGGTGACTGTACGTATCTCAGACACAGCCTTTGTGGGGTTTTTATTTTTTTCTATCATGAGAAGTGAACAAAGCAGTTATCCCTGTATCAGTCACCAAGCTGAGAATTCACAGATCCTCAATGCTCTAAGTCACCCCTTAAATCTCAAGACCTTCCCTTAAAGCCCTGTTAAAAACAAACCCAAGGCAGCCCAGCACACCCAGGCAGAGCCATAATCCAGGATGGTGTTTTTTTCTGGCAAGTTATTTTTTATGAACCTCCTATCCCTTAACAGGAACCCCTCGAGGGCTGGGCTGGAGGGAATTCACCAGGATACCAGTTCAGCCTCCCTAGGACCAACTTAATGTACATGGCATCTGCCCTCTGCCAAATATTCCATCACCCATCTGGGCCAGCGCAGGAGGGGGAGTGGGAGCAGGGAAGCTCTGCTCCAGCAGCAGGTCTGCATCAGGATTAGGTCTGGTCCAGTGATCTGGAATAATAATCTGAAGGCTCACTGAGCATAAGGGGTTCAGAGCCATCCGAGCCTGGTCAAACCCTCCCATGAGCATCCTCTCCATGTGCTTTCAGGGTGTTTTGCTCGTCTCATCAGCGTCACCAGAGCTGACATCTCATTACACAGCCAAGGTGGAGGTGGACAGGTACTGAGTGAGCATTGGAACTTTTCTTTTCCCTTTTGTTATTTAATTCATATCTTCCCATTATCCAGTGTATCGTGAAGCTGTGGACTAATTAAGTCCTGTGGGATATACAATCAGTGCTGGGGGTTTTTTTTTCCCCCTCTTTTTTCAGTAGGCTAAATTGCATTATATACTGAAATAAAAATAATTGTGCAACTCTTCTTAGATAATAACAGAGCAAGTTACAAACACTAATGATGCTGAATGCAACAGTGGGGCAGAGGCCTGCTGCTTACTTCATGTGACCTAATTAAGTCATACAGGGCAAAATACTTCAAACACAAAGTGAGGCAAGAGCTTAAATCAGTTTCTAAATAAAATCATGAAAACTGGTCTCTGACGGGTGGTGGGACACAGACCAGATCCCAGGAAAGATCCAAGCTGAACTTAAATTTCATGAAGTCTGCCATGAAAATCACAAATCTCCAGGTAGCAGCTTGAAACTCCCTGAACCTTTGAGTCCTCTAGATTTAGATCTGAGCCCAGCTCAGTCTGTAACCATGGACATGATGTTCTTGGAAGTCTTTTCCAACCTTAAGGATTCTGTACTGCAAGCAACAGCTCAGAGACCAGATTTGAAAGGACAAAACTTAAATGATGGATTTTGTAGCACCTACCAGAAAATGCAACTATTTCCCTGAGGATTCTGCCCACAAGTTGTCAGAGAGGTTCTACCTAAACACCAAATTCAAGTGTCTGACTCAAGGGAGCAGCATTAACAACATGGGCAGTCTGCATTTCCAAAAATAACAATCACATTTTTTTGTGATAGTTAAAGCTCTATTTCCAAGCAAAGATATGCTGAAATCAGATGTGGAAGAACTCTCTTCCCTGCAGAATTAGGCTTAGTCATCTCATGCAGATCATCTAAAAATTAAGATATCTAGAGTTAAGATCAAGCTGATGGACTTGCCCCCACCCCTTGCTGTACCTCAGAACTCCTACACATTGATTTTTGTTCAGTGTCTGTGAGCTGTGGGTAACAGGGCTGCTAAAGTCATCAGAGAAACACAGACCTGGAAGAGATCAACATCTCTCCAGGGTTTAGTCCCCTGATACTGAGGATATCATGTCACTCAGCCTCTCTCATACACCCCCTACCCTCCTTCCCAGCACTTCTGAAGCTCCTGCCCAGCATTCTCTCACCATCTGACTGCTCCAAAACCTTGCCACATTCACAGAATTCTCAGAATATTATGAGTTGGAAGGGACCCACAGGGATCATGGAGACCAACTCTTAACTGAGTGGCCCATACGGGGATCAAACCCACAATCTTGGTGTTATCAACACCACGATCTGACCAACTGAGCTGATCTCAGTGGCTCAATTTCCAGGCCAACAAATCCCATGAATCACAGTAATCGTTTCCTTATTATTTTGAGATATATGAACAGATCATATTAGATGTTTAATAAAATTGATGAAAAAATACCCTAAAACTTTTATATAAGGGAATAAAGTACATATCAGAGAATATCCTGAGTTGGAGGAGACCCACAAGGATCCTCAAGTCCAACTTCTGGCCCTGCACAGGACAACCACAAGGGTGCCACCACAGGGGTCTGAGAGCATTGTCCAAATGCTACTTGAACTCTGGCAGGCTTGGGGTCGTGACCACTTGTATCCCTTAGGCTCAAGTTTCCAGAATCCATCTTTTACATATTTTTCATTTATTTATTTATTTTCCACTCTGAACCAAGGCTGTTCTCTCTTCTTGCCAGTGCACATTCACTCCATGCTATAAAACCTCTGTCAGCCTTTCCACATTCACTTCCAGTGCCATTCTGGAGCTAATCCTGCTCCATCAGCTTCTAATCATCTCTGAGCCTCTCACAAAGCCCAGCTGGGCTGAGCTCTCGGCCTGTCTGGGCATCCTTCTGCTGGCAGAAGAGGAAGCAGAAAACAAACCACTGAGCAGTGCAGCTGTGCTGAGAACAGCCACGGATCATGCCCCTTTTTTATGGAATGCTTTGAGATCCTTGCATGAGCGTGCAATAGAAGTGCCAGATGTTATTGTAAAGAGATGCAGCCCCATTACTTGTGCACAGAGTTGTGCTGCCTGCTAATAGCACCATTATCCTAAGGCACGTGGTGCTATTAATGCGTTTCACTGCTTAGTGCTGAACCTGGGGACCATTTTTTCCACTGGAAAGGTAAGGCCGGTTCACATGACATGATTTAAACCTCCACAGTGAAGCATGCATGCGCCGCACTAGCTCGTAAATCTTCACGGGATGCTGTCAGCTAGAAAGGGACCAAAATTGAAGCCATTTATCTGAACTCCCCACCCATCCACCTCTGCTCACCCAAGCCAGTTTTGGGAAGAGGGATAAAATGATTCCGAATGCCCACTGGGTTCATTAAGCAGCAGCAAATCCCAGATCTAAAGTGCTGCTGTTTTCATCCTGCTCTGAATGAATTTGTTCATTCAGGACACTTAGGACTTCCTTGATTTTCCCTACTCTGAGAAGAAAAGCTACAGTGAGGACAAACCTTGCTACGTCTTCCTTTTCCTGCTCCCACCTGAGTCAAAAGACAACCTGTCATCCTGTCATTGCTGAGACCACAGGACGTGTGACACAGCTGAGCTGCCCAGATCACACAGAGCAGCAGGGATTATCTCTCCACGCTGCAGCCCAGGCTTTGGGGCTGTAGAGATGCCCTTATCTCATTTGGGAATTAAAACATGAATATAAGGAGTAGTTATCATTTGATCTGGTACTTGCCTGGACAATTCCCTTTGCTGGCTTCCTGCTGTCACCAAGTAGCAAATTTTTTTGGGGTCGTTTTTCCTCCTTAGCTGGACATGTTTTAGGTCCCATATTTAACAAGGCTGATGAGCAAATGAACACTAATAGGAACACTAACAGGCCAAGGACAGACTTAACAGGAGGAAGGAACTGTACTTTAGGATACTTCACTGCAGTAATAACATTCATATAAGGCAGATTTGCAGAGTAACTATTCAGAGATTCCTAAATGTAGAATAGATCAGATATATAATAATCAAATATAGAATCCGATGCTAAAATGCACCAAAATTACTCTGCCAGGACACTGCAGCTACTTTTGGGGTGGCAGAGTAAATTTAAATTCCTTAAATAAAGGAAATATCTTTGCAGATAGAGTTAAAAATTACCGTGGTAGCTTTAACATCGATGCTGAGCTAATGAACTTCAGTTTCCTAAGTTTAAACTATACTAAAAGACTGTGTGATAATTTTATTGAATAGATAAAACCCACCGTTTGGTTTTTATCATGTCAGGTGTGTTACTATTCCCACTCACATTTCCCTGCATGCAGTTAGGCCACCACCATTTCTCAGGAGCTGCTCCTTTAGGAAAGGACAGTGACAAAGGGATATTTGGTGTTCAACAAACATCCAGCCCCTCTATATTCTTCTTACAGGTGGCTCTACATCCCCAAAAACTTTTCAAAACTGTCAGGACGCTAAAAAGGCATTTTAGGTTTGCAGTGACATTTTTAGGTATAAAGTCTTTAAAATTATGTTAGTTTAGAGTTATAGTTTTTTTGTCATGAACTCTTGGCATATGTCTTCTTCTCTTGTTATATCTACAGATAACACTGGGAAGACTGTCCCATTTTCCTTCAGCTACTGAAAAGAAGCAAAAATCCAATATAACCAGAGCTGCACACATGCTGAATGCTGTCTCTGCCACAGAGCTGAAACTGTACCTCATGGCTCAACAGAAAATAACACTTTTAGAAAAGAATTGAATTTATATTAAAATAAAAAAGAAAGGAGAGTGTTAAAAAATATATACAATGCTCAGAAAATAAGGTAAAGCTCATTTATGTCTCATAAAATACATGATTAACCATAGTTAACCATTAATTCAACTGCACTGCATTAGAACTGCTATTCAAAGTTGGAAAGCATTTAATATTATATATTGCTGCTGCTCAGCCTAAATTGTTTTTTTTTCTTGCCCCCCTTTAAATGTACACAACATTACAAATTTAATTTTAAGCTGTTTGAATCAGTCTGTAAAAAAGATTTGATTATACCTGAGTGTTCTGGCCCCAGTTTTTCCATATCTCAGTAATCTTGGCAGTAATTGGCTGATTAGCTCCCTCACACTCCATCTCTGCCTCAGTTTCCATGGTAATGTTACAGGAGCTATTATAGATGAGAACTTCATCTCTTTCCACTTTAGGGCTGAAACGAGAAGGGAGGTTAAATGGGGTGTCATCAATCTTAATGAAATGCAATTATTTTTACTCTTATTAATCATTGCAAGCCATTAGCTTGTGGCAACTCCTGGCCACCATTTGTCAAACTTTGCAAATTTCTGTAATTTTGTTTCCATTCTTTTATTGTTTATTTGTTTTTCCCTCCTTTATCTGCACACACTCAGGATGAAAATACATGCAGTAAATATCTCTCAGTGATGCTTTTCTCCTTCTCCAAACCATCACAAACAGGAACAAATGCCATTCTAGGACCAAGGCAGGCAGATCAGCGCAGAAAACAGCAAGGGAATCAGCAGTGTTGGGAGCAAAGATGGACTCCTACGTGGAGTAGGGTTTGTTCGTGTCACCCCCTCCCCACCTTACTCACACTTAGCAATGGGGAATGAATAACTTGCAACTCCCCCAGGGCAAGGGGAGAAATTGGAAAAACCACACAACTGGCTAACTGGTCCCTAATTCCAACTGTGAAAAAATGAGCTCATTTAGGGGTTCCAATTCCTGCTACCCAGCTGATTGCAGTGATGCTTTGTTGCTAACATTGGAACATTAACTTAGTAAATTAATTAAACTTACTTAACAGCCCAGACTAAGCAGATTCGATATATGTGCCAGTTATACCAGCAGACATTTGCTCTAAAGCCTCTCCTTGAATAGGGGGAAGAAGTAATATAAAAAGTGGTGGGTCAGAAACATTTTTCTCCCTGGTTTTGCTGCTGACAGTTGCTGATTTTGGTAGTGTTTCATTATGGGGAGCTATAGGATTCAACATATGGTTTAGTGGTGAGCAAGGTGGCACTGCGTTAATGGTTGGACTTGATGATTTTGGAGATCTTTTCCAACCTAGCTGATTCTCTGATTCTTGGCCATTGCTCCTTCTTCCTCTCCTCCCCACTCCACTATCAGATACAGGCCCAAGACTTGTGGGAAAGTGAGGGGAAAGGAGATGAGTTACAGCAACACCAACATAGCTTGGAAATTATATAATTTTTCTGAAAATCTAAGAAAGGGCAGAGTTCACAACATGATTTACTCAGCAAATAGAGAATCAGATAGGCAGGTCCAGGATTTTCAGAGGCCTTCAGATTCCTGAACATTCCATATAACAGGATTTGTTAAAGTGTCTAAGTTAGAATCATGGAATGGTTTGGGTTGAAGGAAACTTAAAGGTCATCCAGTTCCACCCCCTGCCATGGGCAGGGACATCTTCCCGTATCCCAGGTTGTTCCAAGCCCCATCCAACGTGGCCTTGGACACTTCCAGGGATGGGGCAGCCGCAGCTTCTCTGGGCAACCTGTGCCAGGGCGTCACCACCCCCACAGTAAAAAATTTCTTCCTAATCTCTAACCTAAATCTCCCTTCCTTCAGTTTGGATCCATTTCCCCTTTCCCTGTCCCTCCAGGCCCTTGTCCAAAGTCCCTCTCCAGCTCCCTTGGAGCCTCTTTAGGCACTGAAAGATATTCTAAGATCTCTTCAGAGCCTTTTCTCTTCCAGGCTGCACAATCCCAATTTTCCCAGCCTTTCCTCACAGCAGTTCTGCTCCATCCCTCTCATCATCTTCCTGGCCTCCTCTAGACTTGCTCCAACAGATCCGTGTTCTTCCTGAGCTGGGGACCCTGGAGCTGGACGCTGTTCCTGCTGGGGTCTCATGAGAGTGGAGTAGAGGGGCCCTTGACCAAAGCTCTACCAAACTTTTAGGGAGGGTAACGATCAGGGTGGTTTGATGAAACCGAAGATTTCAAACTTCCCTGCTGCATGCAGCAGCTCACTCTACAAACAAAGTCCTGCTCTGATCTGCATTTAGGGGCTGTTTGTTTTGTTGCCCTTTTTCAGGGTTAAAGTGTTAAAGGAATCAGCCACAGCAGAAACCACAAAAATACTAATAAAAAAAAAAGCCTTCTGCAAGTTGCTGAACCTTTTTAACAGCGAATTTTTATTTCTATATTTAAATGAACTTTTCCCTCTGCTGTATCAATAATCAAAAGCCAGCCTTGGGGAACTGTGCTTGCTTTTGATAGCAACACTTTGAGAATCGCTCTTGTCCTGTACAATAATTCAGTGGACTGGGCTATCTTTCAGAATTGCATAGTACTTCTTTTTAAAGGTCCAAGAAAAAACTGCATCTTTTAAATAACCAACTGCTTTAAAGGCAGAAGGGGGTGGTGGTTGGCTGGATGCAGGGCATGTACCTAATTTGCCAGATATTCAAGTCAGTACAAGGACCCTTGAGTGGTTTTCACAGTTTTTTTTTATAAAAAATAAACAAGCTGTGCTTCTAAGAAAAGAGCCAGTTCCTCTCTGTCCTCATGTAACCACATTCTGAAACACTGATGCTGGAAAACTGTTAACAAATTGCAGTGTTTAAAGGAAACACAAGAAAAGAAGTGAATTATTAAAGGGAATTCAGGAATGTATCTCGATACAAATGATGTTAACAAAACTTGCAACTGTTCTAAGGAATATGCTTTGCCATTATGTGCTGAAAAAGGATGGGTTGTGGTACAGACTAGATTTATTATTACAGAAAATATTTATTTAAACCACTGAAAAAATTGCCCAGAGAAACTGTGGATATTCCATCCCTGGAAGTGTTCCAGGCCAGATTACATGGGGCTTGGAACAACCTGGGAGAGTGGAAGGTGTCCCTGTTGGAATGAGATGAGATTTAAGGTTCCTTCAAATGCAAACTGTTCTATGATTCTATAAAATTAACAAGAAAGAACAGGAGAGATTCAATGTGCATTTAAGCCAGGAATTACTTCAGTAGTTTTGTCCCCATCCTGGGACATGTTTCAATTTTTGAGCATTTGCACAGAACTCAAATTCATATATAGTTTAATAATTGTTATTATTAGTTACTGTTATTCATTACAGCAATCAATATATATTAGTTCAGGAATTCCCAAAATACTTCTTTTCTGGTGGAAACATTTAAATTTTCTAAGACTTTTCAGCAAATTCCATTAATATTTTAAAGCTAAACATTGTTCTGAACTGAAGTGTGGTCAAAAAAAGTTTTCAGAAGTTCTGAAAAGGGTTAATTTGTATGATTTAAACCTCTCAATCTTTTCCTCTATTTCTTCCCAGATTTCTCAAATCAGGAAACTCATTTGAAAATAATCTTTGCTCTGCTTGCCTTTAGTGAGAACCAGGTTACAAATAGATTCCCCAGAAAAAAATATCAATTCTGAGGAAAACTATTCACCAGGCCAAGTTTTAATTTCTAACTAAAAGATAAGTGTGAGCACGATAGGGGAAAAAGTTAATGACAATAAGAAATGCGTTGAAGATGTTGAAAGAATGAAAAAATAGTAAGAAAAAGTTGATTGATTTGATTCAGAAATCTCTCCCTGATAAGATTCCCTGAAGAAATAACAAACCTTGTCTCTGGGACCATTCACAATTAAATTGAACTAAAAACCACAGTGAAAACAATAAGAAAACAGTCAGTAAATGGGCTTCATGACTTTCTCCACAGTGGCAGCTCAAACCAAGAAAAAGAGCAAGATGACAAATTATCATAGGAATATTATTATTATTATTATTATTATTATTATTAATGCATCATTGAAGATGCATGTTTTTATCAGTGAAGAGCTGAGCACAGTTTTGAAACCCTGGGAAAAGGGAGCAGAAGAGAAACATATCTTGGGTTGTCCTGTTGCTGACGTTTGTTGGTTCTCTGCTTTGGGGTTACACTGATGTGAGGAAATGCAAAGTAAAGTTCAGTCAGACAAGGAAAGGCTCCTGGATTTTCTTGATTTGCAACAAGTCATTTTGGGAGCAAAAGAATTGATTAAATTAGTTTAATTTCAGGGGTGTTTTCCCCTTATAAGTCTCTCTATTCTTATCTACCCCAACAAATTATCTCCCCATCTCCTGGGATGTTACCAGTCCACAATATGGCTTTGGGCACTGGCCAGCTGTACAGATCAGGGCAGAATTCCACCTTTCCTCTCCTCAGTAGGAAAATAATTTCTTTCTGCCTAACACTGATTTTCTCAAAACTGACAAGAATTTTCTTGAGATGTCCAGATTTTATGAAATCTAGGTCAAGCTAAAAAAAGAAACTGGTGAGGAAGGAAAGACAGACTGACAGACAGGTGATGTAACTGTGTAAACTTTTCTTAAATTAACTTTATTTTTAAATTTCTATTTTTTTTAATTTTCAAACAGGTTTAAAAATTTGTGCAATTCATGTCTTGCTGTCTTTTTACAGCAAATGCCTGTTGTTTTTTCCCCCCTCAGTGCAGTGTGTCCAGAACTCCCTCTGGTGACTCACAACACCAGCTGTGATGTAAGGATCAGGTAAGGATGAGGATCCAATGTCTGCAACTCCACTGAAATACCTGGATTGTGGCAAGATGCAGCAGCCAGGAGTGGGTTCACCACGCACACCGAATCATGGGCAGTGCATTGCAGTGCTGGTCCAATTCTCTATTTACTTAATAACCTTTGGAAGGTTTTGCTCAACTCATGCCAGTATCCAAAGGGGATTACAGGAAGTCTGGAGAGGGGCTTTTCACAAAGGCGTGGAATGATAGGACAAGGGGGAAGGGATCCAAACTGAAGGAGGGGAGATTTAGATTAGAGATCAGAAGAAATTCTTCCCTGTGAGGGTGGGGAGGCCCTGGCACAGGTTGCCCAGAGAAGCTGTGGCTGCCCCATCCCTGTAAGTGTCCAAGGCCAGGTTGGACAGGGCTTGGAACAACCTGGTCTAGTGGAAGGTGTCCCTGCCATGGCAGGAGTTGGAACTGAATGATCTTTAAGATCCCTTCCAACCCAAACCATTCAATCATTCATCTGTTTATTCCTTATTCAGACATTCCTAATTCAGACATCCCACTTAGTCCTAGAAGTAAATGCTCTGCAGTTTTAAATCCCCACTGCTCCATCAAAGACAGCAGTTCCGAGTTATACTCCTGGACAACTTGGCCTTGGATTTGCAAAGTCTGAGCTGTAAGGTCTGAGCACCCTTGCACAGCCTGCTGAATTAACTCTGTGAGTTTTTACTCATGAAATTGCTTAGAGAAAGGAAGAAGGGGGAAAAAAGAAGAAAAAAAAGAAGAAAAAAAGGAAGAAAAAACCAGAAGAAAAAGATAGAAAAAAAAAGACTCCTGCTTTTCATAATGCCTAATCTTTTTTCCCATTGGCATCCACCAGATGTTGCTTTGGATCAGCAGATAAATATTAAAACCTAAGAAGGAACAAAGCAGGCTGTTTACGAGATGGATTTTCTGATGTCTCTCAAACACTTTAAAAAGATGGGAGGGCGGGAGGGGGGACTGAAAATGCTTTGATAGGCACTGGGAATGAATTTCACATGCCAGCAGAGCTCTCTAGTGGTCTCAAGGCTAAACTGCTCTATTGGCATCAGCCTGAGAATTAGGAATTAGCTCCTTCAGCCCATGACTTGGCAGGGGCCAATTCTGCAAAAGGTGAAGCAACGTGTGGGGGATGTTATCCATGGATGGACCCACTCAGCTGCTGGAGAGACACGGCACTAACCTGGCAAAGAGTCCAGCAAAATGCCCCTGGGATGGGGTGTCCCCACAGACATAGAGGTAGGGCACAGACCCTCTCTGCTGGGAGGACCCCACCGTGACCTGGATGTCACACTCGATGAGGGTGGCTCTGGCCTCTCGGCAGTCGTCAGAAGAACGTGTCAGGCCACAGAGAATGGCCAAAGAAGCTGCAAAGACAGGAGAGGAAAAAAATAACCCAAAGCACCCTAAACACCACTGACCCTGAGCTTACTTTAACTGCTGACAGGTGTCATTGCAGAAGGTGTCACTGCCCATGGAACTGGAAGAACTTTAAGGTCCCTTCCAATCTGAACATTCCGTGACTCTTTGACTCCTGATCTGCACCCAACATCTCTTTAGGTGCATCCTTTTTGAGGATATTTATGTCTTCAGCCCCATTTGCTTTGTGTGAGCAGTCGCATAACCTCCTTTGTGCCCTGAGCAGCATGGTCTTTGGGATCAAACTGCTCTGTCCAGGAGGAGAGGACAAAAGGGACTAAATATGAGCATGGACATTTCTTCTGGGGAAGATACACCATGGTTTACAGATCAGGAATAAAGCACAAACCTTTTACCAAGGAGATGTGACAACTTCTGTCATAACTTTGAAATCCAGAAACAGGTTTCATGGGAGCATTGGAACAGTTTGGAGGGCTCCTGGGGAGCTGGTGTGAACTGGGATCTCCCACCTTGCTTTGTGACTGTGACTTGGGATGAGGTCTGGGTTTGACTCCGTGGGTGTGGTACAAGGTGCAATGGGAGCAGCTGTTTTGTTTTGAGGTGTATTTAAAGCACAAGCAGTGTGAACACCTGGAAGAATTTTTTCATGGAAAGGGTTGTTTCAGCATGGGAATGAGCTGCCCTGGGAGGTGGTGAGGTCCCCATCCCTGGGCATGTTCAAGGAATAACTGGATGTGGCACTGAGCGCTTTGGTCTGTTTGACAAGGTGAGGATTGATCACAGGTTGGACTTTATGGTCTTGGAGGTCTTTTCCAACCTTAACAATTCAGTGTAATTCCATGAGCAGAAATTAGGTTTTCTTATTCCAAATCCAGACCAAAAAAATGTTAAAAGAAAAAATATTATGAACTGTCACTGAAGTTAAGATTCAGTTGAAATGTTTGCAGTTAATAATTTTTAAAAGGAATCCTTTAAGCATTAAACCATGACAGACATTAAAATTATTTCTCTCAAAACCCTGACTTTACAGAATTTTCATTAATTCTGAACTAACCAAATAGTTGTAACGAACTCCTGAAAAGGTCTGTGGACAGTATAACAATCTGCACTGTAGCATCTGAAAGCATTCCTCAAGCATCAGAAATCCAATCAATGGGAATTTGTCAAGAAAGGGTTTTTTTCTATTTGCTTTTGTAAGTTCCAGTTTGTTCAAAAGGTACCTTGTTTGCTGGGAAAGTGTCACTGTGAATGAATGTCTTGTTCCGTAAGCAATTCTAAAAAGTGGGGTTTGAAATTATAAAAATAAGATAATGCTCTATTTCCTATGCTAAAATATTTAGCACATTTTGCTAAAAATGATTATTTCATATGGGATATTTCTGAAGAGTTTATAACTGTTTAATGTTTCAGGTGTTTTTGAAATATTAAAACCTATCATTTCATCTGCTCTGAACTTCAGAGAGAGAGAGTTTACAGTTCTTCTTTATTTTTCTTCTCTGGATTTAGAATGAGAAAAAAAATATTACCCATATCCTTGCAAATTTTGCAATATGGTTAATGCCTTTCCTTCCCCAAATCCAGTGGCAATTCTCTTGCTTGGCATTCAAACACAGCCAAGCACAATCCCTGCCTTGAAAACCTACATGATAGACAAGTTATAGGCAGAGAAGCCTAAAAGAACGATAGCACCATGTCTATATTTTGCTTTTATTGTCCAGAAATTATGTCTGAAGCTACCTCAGTTGTTTTAGAGCTCCCACAAAAGCCTTATGTCTTTCTTGGCATTCCGAGGGCACCTTAAGCAGCACTAAATATCTATGTTTTGACAAATAAATAACATCCAAGAGAACTAAATGCCACAGACAACTTTGCCTTTGCAACAACCTGCAGCAGAACCAATTCATACAGGAAGGTTTTGGTTTTCTTCTGTGGTCTTAAAAAGAACATGGCACAGTTTTCCTATGTGGAAAACCATCTGAACTCTATTTTGGGATGCATGTTGGAAATGGCTCACAGAATCTCAGGACATGACTGTTTTCCTCAATATTTTGCTGCTGTCAAAGAACTTGCCTGGCTCATGTAGGTCCCCAGAAGGCGTTTCCTGCACAGCCCTGAGAGCTTGGCACAAGAACAGTCTGGCACTTTTTGTGTATCCCTGAAATGTGGAAATTGGGCATTTCTGATGTGCTCCAGTGTCCTCATCCCAGTGTTATCGTGCCTGTAGGAACATGAGGCCTTGTATCCCGCCAACAGCTGAAAAACCTTTAAACTCAAACCAGGCAAACAAAGGTATTAATTTATAAAATCTAAGTTAAAGAAAATGGTTACAAAGCATTGCGAAGAGATCAGTGGAAGCAAAACCCAAGCTAACCCTACTTAATCTGCACACCTCAGAATCAAACTTAGAATTGCTTTCTCTCTCTCAGGTGGAAGGAGGAAAGAATCTCATCTCCACACTCTACATCTCTTGTCCATTGGATAGAGATATCACCCTTAGAGGTGATGGCCTTTTCCCATTCCTTCCTTGGGGATCTCCAAGGCCCTCCTATTCCCTTCCTCCAAGAAGACTTAATATCTTTGCTCAGTTAGGAGGAAGTCTTGGCTTTTCCATTCCCATTCCTCTGACCGTGAAACACAAACAGCCCTTGGTATTATTGGCGCCATTATCTCCTACCACAACAGTAGCAAGAAATATAAACTAAAGGTTTCAACACAGTTTTAGCACATCCTAAAAGGATATTCTGCCTGTTCTGAGACACAATTCTTCCCCCTGCTTAATTGGTTAAGGTTTAAACCCCAGAATGAAGCTGCTTTGTGCTTTATATTGCCTATAAAGATCAAACCTGCAATCCCATGGCTGGGATGAATGCACTCAGCTCATTACAGCTTCTCTTTTGAGGTCAGACACTACGGCAGCCAAATCTCTGCATGGTGGTAATGGCTTAGGGATTGACTACCCCCAGCTCTGGCTTTGAGGGATACTCTGTCTTAATCCAGGATCCTGGGATGCTCAGCACAAGGGCTTTGTTCTGGGTCACTGTTTAATAACAACTGCTGGACATGTGATGAGGCTAAAATCTACAGGAGGCTTCAAGGGCAGCTGGGGATTGATTGAAGAACTGCCCAAAGAGTCCCGGTGCCAAACCTCACATCCCCAGTTATCCACCCCTCACCAAACGGACTGTGGAGCACAACATCAACATGTGCTTAACAGGGAAGACAAAGATTTTTAAAAACCCAGGTTAATAAAAGGGAGAGGAAAAAGAGACCTGGTAAGGTCATGGAGTCCCACCTCTGCCTATGAAGAATTGCTCCCTGGGAGATGTTCATTTCACACAGCTGAGTTCCAGAAATCCCAAGAGGTGACGTTCAAGCATCTCTTCCACTGCCTGATAGATCTCACTGTCAAACATTCCTGCTGTGTAACCAATATGCTTTATTCTCCCCTCTTAATTTCATTTCCGGATTTGAAAGATAGAAGGGACCATTTGGATCCTTTGATTTGGTCTCTACAATAATCATCAGAGGCCCCGACTTCTATTGAGTTCTCAAGTGTCATAACACCACAACATGCCCTCTTCATATCTTCTTCATACAAATCCCCCAATTTCCCTGGCTCATTTGTCCTGGCTCAATGCATCTTGTTATAACCAAAACTCATTCCTCTCTATTCTCTTGCTCCATTCAAAGAGCTCCACCAAACCACTACTCTGACCCTTTTAAACCAGTCTCATTTCTAGCTTCTAATATAAATCTTCCTACTTAAACATCCACTTTTACCAGTGGAATCTGGTAGGACCAGTACTCCTTAACAAAGATCCCAAGAACTGTTACATCAAAACCCTAAAGCCAGACCTCTTATTCCAAGCATGCTGATGCAACCAGGCAAATCAGGCTCAGCTGTTACCCTCGTGGATCTCCTTATCAGTTCACCTCCTTTTAAAGGTGCCTTCCTTACCCTCACCCCATTGTTAAACATAAAATCTCAGGTAGTGGTGTACTGCAAAGTTATGTGTGGTACTTGCCCTAGTATCACCTGAAAGGAATAATCAGTTATTTTCTCACCTGCCTCAAGCTTCCTGACAGTCTTTCCATCTTTCACAGGAGCACAACTCATTCCACAGACATTAACCACATGTTCTGTAAATTTAACCAGGGCTGAACAGAGTCCACAACTGTATTTGCACTCATCAACCATGCAAGAGCATGAGCAACAAAGCAGGAACAAGAGAAGGGGAGAGCTTTCAGGATCATAGAATCATTTCGGTTGGAAAAGCCCGCTAAGATTGAGCCCAGCGCATCCCCCAGGACTGCCAAACCCAGCACTAAATCATGTCCCCAAGTGCCACATCTACACGGCTTTTGAACACTTCCAGGCAGGGTGATCAAGCCAGTCATTTCTTTGTTTTAAAGACTCATGGGTAGTTTGGGCTTTTTTCTTTTGGTTTTGTCTTTGAAGGGAGTGTGGTTTTGCAAATTTTATTTAATTTTGTTAATTTTTTTAAGCTTTAGGGCTGAAAAATCGAATTTCAACCACTGTTCTGAATTGATTTTTCTGCATCTTTCTGCATGCAAAAGACAATGGTTTTCATAAAAGAGTCCAGTCTTGCATTTCCATTCCTTGTGCTCTGGACTGAGCACGTCTCTGTGACGTGCCCAGCTCTTGCCAGTGATCAAACCAAAACCTCGCTGCGACCCCGCTCAACACCCGTTCCTAAGGAAGACCCCGTGGGGATGGCTTATGCATGGATCCTGCTGAGCCTGGCAGTTCCTCATCTCTTAGGAAACTGCCTGCTCAAAGGGAAAGAAGTCACATTTCCTACCTGTGGAGCCTTGCCCTATGGATTTGATCACATGAGAGAGCTGCATGGACCAGTCGGGGATTCCCACGTGGACACCTCTAATCTTAAGCAGGCCAGACACAACATGACCCAGAACTGAGACCTCGGGGCAGCCACTGCCACCTGACATCTCACAGTGCCAGAGGGGAGGGGGTTCTGCTTCACAGAGCCCCGTAACAGAAGAAATGCAGCTTAAACCCTTCACTTCCCATCACCCGGTTCAGCGAGCGGAGCCAGGAAAGGTCAGACAAGCATCCAGCCTGGGCACAGCACCGAGGGGCCCTGGGGCACCTCAGACCTCTCCCTCCCGTTCCTTCACGGTTCATGGTCCTGCATCCCTGAAGTCTCTTTGCCACCTCTCCCACGCGGATGAGGCAGCGCAAGAAAGGTCTGCGCACTGGATGCGTGAGTGCCAAGCGGCAGAATTCCCCAGGCAAAGAGCAGCACGTAAACCATGAGGTGAGACTGGACTAACTGCTCTTAATCTGTCCATTCATGCCCTAAATGTGGTGGGGGCAGGGTCAAATCCTGAAATATTTAAAAAAACCTCCTTAAATATTAAGTGGAACTGTGCTTGGAAAGCATCTTTTTCTATATACAGATTCATCGATGGCAGATGTAGATGTGTACAGGCTGTCTCAGGAAGCACAAATGGCCTGAAAAACACAGATTTGAGCAGCCTGCAAAGGGTTTTTATTCTTTTTAATGCAAGAAAAAAAAAATATATTTGCTTGTAAATATTTAATTAACAAATATTTTGCAACTCGACTGGTGAGAATGGCAAAGCTGCAAAACCCAGGGCAGAGGAGAGAGAGATTGTCTTGTAACTGAGCCTTTGGTTAGTGAGGCAAGGCTTCCTTTGCATTTCCACTCCAGACACACAACCAGCAATCAGCATTCACTTGCTGACATCTAGTGTCAGGAACAAGCCTTGTGGTCCTGCCTTTAGATTATTTCCCCCAGGCTCCCTCTGCCACCAGCCACTCTGTGAGTTTTGAACAGTTATTAATGTTTTCAGTTTGGATCAATTTGATTAGATTTTATTATGCTGTTCTCCCTGCTGCCTTGTTATGTGCCCTGATTATTTTTTTTCAGCACTCCAGGACTGTGTCTTTTTCCTTTTAAAACAAGAAGAAGTTCTGTGGACTCTGCCTGGGTCTTGTTTAAAACAAAGAAAATTGAGCCCTTTATAACCTCTTGCTGTCTCCTTTTGAGTGCTTGTGGTTGGGTTTTAAAGCCTTTTTTCCCCCCCCCCCTTCCANTTTGGATTTTAAAGCCTTTTTTTTCCCCCCCCTTCCATTTTTCTTAGTATTCCTCATGACAGGGGAGGTTAGAACTAGAAGACCTTTAAGGTTCCAACTAAAATCATTCTGGGATTCTATGAAAGGAATCATTCAAAATGACAGGAGTAAAATTAGAATTTTGGAATAAGTGAGGCTGAAGAGATCCCCTGGACTCCTCTTGTTGCAACCCTTGCTCAAAAGAATGCTAAATTTCACACTGGAGGAGTCTCTCAGCAAGTAATTTAGTTAACTTCTATTTTGGAGGATGGATATTCCACACTCCTTTAAACAAAACCCTGGAAATTTACCCTGATGGACACTCTCACTTGCCACCTTTCATATCCACAAAGGATAAGAGGTCATGGATCTTTGGTCACCTCAATGCTGGATGTCTGGACAGCCTCAGAACAGCAAATATTTCTGCAGACCTCCGAATGTTCTCTTAGCTTCAGAGCTATGAGGGGACTGAAGTGTTAAAGCTTCCAAGTCTTGGAATCACTGAGTCACAGCACCATTTAGGCTGGAAAAGACCTTCAAGATCATCAAGTGCAGCCTTTGACCAAACCCCACCTTGTCATTCAGACTGGAGCACTGAGTGCCATGTCCAGTCATTCCTTGGACACTTCCAGGGATGGGGAATCCACCAAGGAGCCATGGGTGCTCCATGTTTAGCATTTTGGGAATGGCACATGTGTCAGGTGAGATCTAAAAGTCTTAAATCCTGCCTTTTGCAAATCTAAGGAGACTAATTCTGTACTTCCAGTAGGAAAGGGAGGAAACGTCTTCTCCCAGAAAATGCCCATTTTGAAGAGTTTGCTCCAAAATTAATGCAGTGTTATTTCTCTGTTTGAGAGATGTGGAGATCACCATTCCACACTGCCTTTCTCCACTTAAGATGCTCTCGTCATGATGGATGATCCCATTATTCTCTCAAGGAAGCCAAATCCTCCCCTCCAGCTTCCCAAAGGTAAGAACTGGCCATGGTACATCATTTGTTCAACCTTACAGTCTTTCAACCTTTTCCTTTATCCCACTGAGGCGATCCCACCATGCAGCCAAAACACAAAATGTGTAGGGCCACAGAATCACAAATTGTTAAGGTTGGAAAAAACCTTTAAGATCAACACATCCAGTATCATGTTCACCACCTAACCATGTCCTCAAGTCTCATATCTACACATTTTTTTAACTCTTCCAGGGATAATGACTCCACCACTGCCTTGGGCACTCTGTTTCAACACTTGAAAAGACCTTCTGTGATTTTTTTTTTCCCTAATATCTAATCTAAACCTCCCCTGGTAAAACTTGAGGCCATTCCCTCCAAAGAAAAGGCACTTAAGGGAGTTTAATTCATTAAGATGATCATGATGGCCAAGAGGTGTTTGGGCACCCAACCCTGCAGTTCACATGCATATTTTATGTGGGACAGCTTTCCCGAGGAATAACTGCCACAAGGAAAGGTGGTGGATCTAGTCCAAAATCCGTGGCCACTGACACAAAAACTCACCCTGACACCATCTGTCTTCAGACTGAATTCAAAAAACAGAAGTCATAGAATCGTGAAATCATTGAGATCAGAAAAGACCTCCAAGATAATCAAGTCCAAACTTCATCAATGCTCTCTCCAGGCTGCTCTCTGTTCCGCTGGGATGAGATACAGTAGGACTCCCCATTTTGGGTCAAGATAGGTTTTTAGGGGTTATTTTTAACACAATGACAGGATTTGTGTTTTAACTGACCTTGTAAGCGTGGGGCAAGGCAGCTCAGCTCAGTGACTGTCATGTTGCCCAAGAGTTCACAGCTGGTGCCACAGACTGTGACCAAAGTCTTCCCTGGGGAAAATCCAGTCCCATGCAGGTAAACAGGTCCTCCGTTCAAGCCACCTTGGAAAAGGACAGAAAATGGAATTTAAGACAGAGCCTGACAGCCAGTTGTCAACAGGACTATTTTTTTCAATTCATAATTTTTGCTGTCCTGACAAAAGAAACATTGTCACCACAGTTCCTCACACAAAACCCCGTGGAGGAACTGCAACAGCTCTCCATGACTTACCCCAGTTGTGATGTGCAGCTGTCACTGTCAGCTGAGAAATGAACACCAGGTTGGAGGAAGCCCATCCCCTGGGAATATCCAGGCCCAGCACAGGGTACTCGCCCACAGGGAGCAGAGGGGCTGAGCATTGCAACATGGAGTGAGTGATGGTGACGTTGCTACAAGGAAAATCTCCAACAAACACGTGGATGGTGTCCATCTCCGTGACCTGTGATACTGTCAAAGTTAAAAGTAGACCAGTGGCAACAAGTGAAAGGAAAGCTGGGGTAAGCTCCTCACTGTAAGTTATTGTTCCAAGGTAATAGGAGTGTCCATCCACTTTCAGGCTCAGAGCCCTGCTGCCGTTCCCCGGAGGCACTGTGCACTGGATAAGCACACAGGAGACGTTGAGAATGAGGCAAGGGCGATGGTCTATGAGGACAGAAGTTGTCCTCTGTCCTTTCAGAGCTGACCCTGCTAAGCTGAGCAGGCCTCCCCCGTTGGTGCTGAAATTCTGTGGGTAAAACTGGTACACCCAAGGCAGGATGGTGAAAACGCTGGATGCCTCCCTGAAGCAAGCACGGCCACTCCTGTCGGATATGGAAATGTTGTGCTCCCCCGGGGCGAGGCAGGCCGTGTGGCACTCGATGATGGTCTGGTTCCAGAAAGTCACCTTGCAGACAGTGTGGCTATCCACCTGTGCCATGGGGCTCTCACCCTGCCATGCCAACCTCTGTCCTTTGACTGTCACGTAGGTGAACGTCCCCTTGGTCTGCCAGGTCACCAGATGTACCAGGGGCGTCCAGTGCTCATGGAGGTGGAGTGTACAGTCCCCAAGGCACACACTGCTGACCCCATTGACCACCACTGTGACATTGAGAGCCCGAGATGCCTCAGACAGCCACTGATAGTGCAAAGGATGGGCCCCTGGAAGGACGACACAACTAATGGTGTCATTATCAGACTTCTGGATCTCACAGGAATAGTTACCCTCCAGGCTGACTCGTACCAGATTCCTGCTGGATTTTAAAGCAGTGCCAGATATAGTGAGCAACATTCCACCACAGACTGATCCTTGTGATGGGAATATAGAGGTTATCTGAGGAGTTATTGTGAGGGCCTGCTGCCTTGCTGTCATTTGAGCATATCCCAGGTGCCTCTGGATAACCTGGATGGGGAAAGTCCCAGGTTCCAAGCTGTTCAGTGGCAAAGAACACTGATAAAACATTGCAGACTGGTTGCCACGTTGAAACTCAAGCTGACATTCACTGTGTCCCAGCTTAGCCACAGATCCAGTGATGTTTATCCCCTGGATGCTCAAGAGCAGGGTGCCAGCTGTGATTTCTGTTTCAACAACAGTAACAAGGGGAGTCAAAGCTCTTTGGTAATTAAAGTTGGGGATCCTTTCTGCAAAGAGAGAATGTTGAAGTGATCTACTACTGATGAATACATTTACTCTGACAGAGATGTCACTTGAATCTTCATTAGACAAATTAGCAGCTGGTGGGGTCAGGCACCAAACTGTCTCTTCTGCCAAGTGAGTAACCCTACAGGTGTGATTGTCCATTGAAACAGAAACCAGGGCAGGATTTTGGCTAAAGCCCGTCCCGGAGATTGTGAGCATTGTTCCACCTAGGAACAAAACAAAACAAAGAAGAAGGATATTATATGCAGGAAATGAGTTAATGACCGTCTGTGAGCAGTCTCAAACCATGATCTTTAAGGTTGCTTCTTCCAACCCACACCATTCTATGATAAAGCTGATAAGCATGACAGACTGTCTTAGCCAGACTGAAGGAAAGACGTCCTTTTTTGTTTGGACAAGACAGAGACAACAGCAGCCATATATCAGGATAACCCTACATGGACAAGTGACTAAAGTAGCAGGCAGCCAGGGCTCTTTGTGGCAGTACACGGCAGAAGAATGTCACCACAGAGCTGGAGAAAGCTGCTGTGAAAGGACCCCTGAGAGCAAACAGAGGCTGAAGTCATCATGCAATGGGACTGTCTGTACAGGTAGGTGGGGAAGCGGTTTGGTTCTGCTGCCTACAGGGAAGCAGAACACGGTAGTGACTATTTTCAAATTCAGGTAGAGTGTCAGATTTTTGTTGATTCCACTATCCCAGGTTGCTTCAAGCCTCATCCAACCTGGCCTTGGACACTTCCAGGGATGAGGCCGCCACAGCTTCCCTGTGCAACCTGTGCCAGGGCCTCCTGACCCTCACAGGGAAGGGCCCACCTAAATACTGGTACTCCCAGTGTCCTGCCTTGCTTCAACCTCTTTATCCACTGAGCCCATTCCCTTGCTTTCCCCATGATCTGGCTGAAAAATAAGTTGGTTTATGATGGGCTTCATTTTGAGTGAGCTCAAATTCTTAATTCAGCTGCCCACACAAGTATTAGAGACAACAAAAGACTAGGGGTAAGGGGGGAAGGGCTGCTGCTTTTTGCAGGAATGAGATTTTAGTTTGGTTTAAGCCATTCATAAAACCACAACCAAAGAGTTAATCAGTCCTTACTTAATTTTCAATTTTCCCTGAAATATGAAAAGAAGGGTACAACTTTCTATTATTTTTTTTTAGTAGGGCTTAATCTTCAAAACTGATAGGATTTGCTCTCCAAGCTCTATCCAGTCTCTCATCTTTCAAGGCTTGAGCACTTCACAAACTATTGAACTAATCACGTATCAGAAAGCCTCTGAATTTTTGTGTCTTTAAATGTGTTGTGAGCCTGGGAGAGCAATCTGTGGAGGACCTGAGGTTGTAACACAAGAATCTCTCTGTCTTCTATAAAAGCTTTTCTAAGGACTCATGTAAAATTCACTACAGGGATTCAACTCTCCCCCACCACCCGCTAAATGACAAAATAAATCAACCACCCCAAATCTGCTTTTTAAGATTTAAAGTAAAACTTTTCTTTTTAATTCAGTGATCTTCTGCTCGGAAACACACTTAAATTATTTCCAATGTCTAAAAGCTTAGAACAGGATTAATAAATATTTCCCTTTTGATTAAAATTAACATTGAAAAAGGGCACTTTTTTTTGTCTTTTCAGCTTAACAAAAATGAACATCCCCTTTGGGATCACTTGAAATTATTGTTTGCTCCAAACCACAATTTTACTCTGCTTTCCACCTAACTTTCACATGGAAAACCTTGAAAGATGAGGTCAAAATGATTGAAAATGACTGAAAAAACAGCACAGATGAGCCAGGTGTGGGCGTGCTTTGTTTCCCAACGGGACCATGCAAGGATACATGAGCAAACACTTGGGGAAATCAAATTCAAAGCACAGGGAGCCCTGAGCCAGCCAACCAGATGGAGGGATGCTCACTACAATCCCACATTTCCAGACTGCTGCTGTCTGCCAGTGGATGTCTGCATAATAAAGGGTCACAGATTCAAAACACCCTCATTTAAACTGATGTGAAATGGGATGCACTTTCTATTCCTGCAGGAAAACTGTGCCCTTGATCCCTTTAACCTCCATAAGTGGCTGCAGATGTACCAAAGCTGTTTACCCAGAACGGAGCCACAGCACGGCTCGATGCTGAAGATCTCAGAGAGGTACTGGATCAATGGCTCAACCCTGCAAAACACAAGCAACAGAGAAAGCATTTTGTGACGTTTTTATAGTGTTCTCTCCTACTACAGTGCTATTCTTTTTTAAAACTCCTTCTAGGTTGGAAAGCCAAACACCCACCTGGCACATTCCCTTTCTACGATGTCACAGTGACGAGATCACCCAACACCCCAAATTTTTCCATGTGATTTAGAATCACAGAACGGCTTGGGTTGGAAGGGACCTAAAGATCATCTTCTCCCAAATCCCCTGCCATGGGCAGGGACACACTTGAGCTACATCTATTACAAACAATCTCTTATCAATTGGCAACCTGTGGGCCAAATTTAGTCTATGAGGTACAACTGAATTGCCCATCACAGGAAGCAAGAAAAAGGGGGTTTTGGGCAATGGATACCACTCTAACTATGCCCAATGCAAGTGCATTGAAGAGACATCCCAGCTGCCTTCTCTCCTCACATCCTCCCACCAGACAGAGGAGTAACTGGAACAAGAGGAAACCCAGACTTGAGCTCTTGAAGCCCACTCAGCTAAAGGTATAGCTCTGTTCCTGTCCCATCTACATCAATTCTTCCTCCTCATCAACTTTCTTTCAAAAACATCCCCTTCCCTAAAAAGACACATTAGAGAAGGAGATCTTCCCAATCCTGCAATCCAACCCACCAGAGATCAGAGTTGTCTCGTGGGATGACCCATCTCCCTCCACTCTGCCCCTGGAGACAGAGTGATGGTGCTGCTCACAGACTCTGGTACCAGGTGGGATGAATCCCTGTGTGTCATCCCAGCAACCACAAGTTTTCTCCTTCTGAAGTTCATTAATGCTACAAGCAGCTTAGGTTGCTTTGCAAGCAATAAAACCACATCTTTTCTCCCCAGTGTCATCGTTTCAGGTTAATTCTTGGCAGCTGCCATGGCTGAGTAACTGAGCAAAACTGTGTTGCTTGTGAATGCATATTTATATCCCAATTTCAGGTTGGCGTTCCTCACATTTTAATTCATTTATATTACATTTATCTAGGCATGAACTTGAAGTGTCACCTTAAGATACAGAAATAACATCATTTAGAAATTCTCCAAACAAGGCATTTTTGTATTGTTCAAACTAGCTTTTGTTTTTCTGATGAAAAGTGTTTCTTTTCTTCTGCTGTTTTCCTACAGCAGGATTTATCTGCATTTGACCTGAATCTGTGAAAACCTTTGATTGCCTGAATATGCATTTTTCATCAAATCAACTCTTTTTTTCTAAAATGTTTCTCTCCTGCCTCCTACTGATCCAAAGGGAGTTAATTGACTAGCATTAGCAGTGTGCTGACTTGGGTTCCACAGATCAATAAATGCCTTGATAATTATTCATAATTTTACACCACATTGCAGAATTCACCATTAGGTACAGAATTTGGGAAACACTCTTACTTTTATTTTCATATTAACCCTGAAACACCAAATAGGAGGGAGAATTAAATTTACAAGGAAAATACACACCTGTTTGAAGTGACAGCAATGCCATTGATGAGGACAGAAACATTGTACCACCCTGCAGTCATGGCTGGAAGTGTCACATTGACACCACGGTCTGTCTGTGCCTGGATCTGTGGCCATGAGTCCCCGATTTGGATCTTGATATCTGAACCCTG
This sequence comes from Atrichornis clamosus, assembly GCA_013400975.1. NCBI lineage: Eukaryota > Metazoa > Chordata > Aves > Passeriformes > Menuridae > Atrichornis > Atrichornis clamosus. Next base: position 129,486 of record WBMZ01006572.1, read on the forward strand.
GTAGCTGGCAAACTGGGATATTCCAATGTGAAGCTCCTCACCTCCTGCAGAGAAAAGAGTGAGTGAAAATACTGCAGTGTTTCTGGCAGTGGTTATTTTAGCACTTGTGACCTGAGGAAGAGCAGAGCCCTGTTGGGTCAGAATAGGCCCAGCCATGTCCATCAGCCCAAACCCAAAATGTTGAAGACTGCAGTGGTTCTGTATCCTACTCAATCCCTCCCAGAGAAGGTCACCAGCTGTCAGGGTTGTCTCGAGACCTCAGCACAGTGAACTTGGTTATGATCACCTGTGGCCACTCTCAGCCACACTCAGGATGAGGATTCATGTCCCCCTTACCATAAATGTCCTATAAATATCTGAACCTGATAAAAGCCAGGTCCGCTCTTTTTAAAGCTCTGGAGCTGAGGAGTTCTGGGATTTTTTTCTAAATCCCTGACAAATGATCCAGAGCTTCCTTTTCAGCACTATGGAGCTACTTGATGCTAAAAGGAGCCTTCCACAGTAAAATGAAAATTTCCTTGGGTACTTCAATTCAGAGGAGTACATATGTGCCTGTTTAAACCCACCCAGCATCCCAGCCCCACACAGCTGCTCACTCCCTCCCCTGCAGCAGGATGGGGAAGAGAATTGGAAGAATAAAAAGGAGAAAACACGTGGGTGGAGATAAAGACAGTTAATGGGTAAAGAAAAGCCATGTGTGCAGAGCAAAACAAGGAATTCATTCATTGCTTTCCATGGGCAGACAGGTGTTCAGCTATCCCAACAGGGCTCCATCACATGGAACAGTGACTTGGGAAGACAAAATGCTGTCACTCAGTCTCCCTCTTCCTCCTTCCTCCCCCGGCTTGATAAATTGAACATGAAGCCATATGGTCTGGAATGTCCCTTGGGTCACTTGGGGTCAGCTGTCCTGGCTGTGCCCCCTTCCCAGGTCCTTGTCCACCCCCAGCCCACTCACTGGTGGGGTGAGGAGCAGAAAAGGCCCTGGCTCTGCACTGATCCTGCTCAGCAACCACAAAACATCCTGTGTCATCAACACCATTTTCAGCACAACCCCAAAACACAGCCCCACACGAGTCACTATGCAGAAAATTAACTCTATTCCAGGCACAACCAGCTCAGTTCCCAAGCACCTTATTTTCAGTAATCACAACTCCCTCTCCTATTCAATCTGTTGTGCGTCAAACTGTTCAGATGATAGAGGATACTTTCCTTTCTTCATGCACAGTGCAGTAACAGGAAAGGACAAAGGCAAGAGACAGGGGTTTTTCATAATCTAAATTCCTCCTGAAATGTATTTTAAAAATTAAGGCCATGTCCATCAGTACAAATAAAGGTATTTTCACTGATAGCTCTGTCTGCGGTGAGTGAACAGAAAGAGACTTTATGGCATAACTCATCCTACTGTAAGACACACAAAAGAGCCGTGGCAAATCCCACCACAGAACCATCTATTTCTCTTCAATGACTGTGCAAAACTTCTAAACAACAAGCACAGAGACGTGTTTAGGAGGTGAATCTCATCCTCCTGTCTGCCCTGAAAGGATGAAGGAGGGAGGAAGAGGCTCCCAAGAAGCAGGAGAGCCTGTACAAAGCTCTCCTCATCTACCTGCCCCTCTGAGGAGATCTCGAAGCTGGTACTTTTCAATTCTGCATGCACAAAGACTCAAATAAAGTTTGAAAGCCTGAGAAGTTGAATATGTTAATAACATGAACTCTTTGGACTCTTGGTCAATTGTCAGCTTAATCCCAGATGCCTGGAAGGCATCAGTGTAATTTATTTATTCTTTTTATTATATAGAAGGAAGATTATATTAAAAGACGAAGCCGTGGAGGTTCTGAATAGGAGATTGAACTCAGCCCCACCACAGCTCATGAGACACTGTAACATTAAGGAATTCCTTGCACCTGGGCTGCCCGCGGCTACAAAAACCTCCCCTTGCTGTCTGAATAATATTCAGATGATAAAGGACATTTTCTCTTATTTATGCATTCTGGAGTAATAGAAAATTACAAGGGCATTTGGGGAAAGGAGTAGAAATGCTGGGAGTGCACAGAGGATTTTGGCACTGGTAGTCACCTAACCCTGTGCATCCCCAACAAGTCCAACCAAACTTGGGAGCTGGGTGGAGCTTTAAGGTGTTCACTGCAGAGGTTGGAAAAATAGAGAAAAAAATCAGATTATTACATTCTTGGAGAAATGGGAGTGAGGTGGGTAAGAAAGCAGGAGTATTTCTGTCTTCCTCCCATCTTCTTTCCTCTCTCTCTCTCAGATAACAAGAAATTGGTGTCTGTTTGCCACACAGAAATGTGCTAAACTTTCTTCCTAAAAGACTTGTCTGTAAGTGGATGTCATTCACCATTAATTCTTTCCATTCCCTACACTCAACCAAAATCTTGGGGGAAAAGAGGAGGGAAATTAGCAAAAAACCCCAACCCCAAATAGAAACTTTCAAAAGACAGAAATGCCAAACATTCCATGAGATCTAATTAGGACTTTGTCCCCACAAACTCTGTGAGATTTATGCTCATATTCTAAAGTAACACCATTGCAAGGTCACACTGGAAGGAACAGTTTGGCTTGGAAATGGGAACTAGTAAAACAAGCGTCACCTATCCCCTGCTTTCAGCAACCCAAAATGCACATGATGCTCTTTATAGTCAACCCTTGGGGATCCTGGAGAAGGACACTCTCTGCAGTTCATTTCTATTGTCATGGATGAATCTATTCATAAGAACCACATAATATCCTAGGTTGGAAGGAACCCACAAGGATCATTAATATCCAACTCCTGACCCTGCACAGGACAGTCCCAAGAATCCCACCCTGTGCCTGAGAGCTTTGTCCAAAAGCTCCTTGAGCTCTGGCAGCCTTGAGGTCATCCATGACCACTGCCCTGAGGAGCCTGTTCAGTGCCTGACCACAGCCTGGGGAAAAAACCTGATACCCAACCTAACCCTTCCCTGACACAGCTCCTGCCATTCCCCTGGGTCCTGTCACTGAATGAATGGGTGGGATCATTTCAGAGCAGAGTTAGAGAAACCTGACACAGAAGCAGGGCTATACCACGCCTGACATCCTCTGGATGTCATCCATACTGGCCTAGGAACACATTACCTCATGTATGCCAGAGAAAAACCAATAAAAACCAACCAGGACTGACCAGGACTAGCAGAAAACACGGGAACTACAAGTTAAAAGAAAACAACAAAAAAACCCCAGTGTCAGAACAAACTTTACAGACCTAAATTCCCTCTGCCCCAATACCATCAGCAATAACCACTCTTCCCCAGAAGATGCCCAATACACCTCTGCAGCATTTTCACCTGCTATGCCGCTTCTGTTCCTGCTCAGGGATATAACCACAGGGTTTAAGGAAGGATCATATTGGAACAAGTTGGTTACTGTTTTTGACTGGTTCCCAGAAATCAGTGTCACATGGACAGCAGCATCTTCTGTCCCCTAGAAAGAGAAATAAAGAAAATGTCAGGGTTAAGAACTAACCTATAAAAAAAAGTTATTTCCTATATTCCTGCATGTCCCATGGCACTGATGAAACTCACACATAACACCAGACCCTGCTTAAATGTCTACAGTTATGTTGACTTCAAAGGAGCATCTATGAAGAATTAAAAATCTGAAAGTAATCACAGACTCTGCAGACCTGGATTTGCTATATCCATACTAGTAAACTAGTAAGTAAAATCCCAGACTATGCAGTTTTCAATTTGCAATATCCTTACTTGGTTTTTTCACTGGTTTTCATAAATCACCTATTAATCTGTTTTTAATTAAGCTGGTCTAATCCGTAGAGTCCACAGTAAATTGCCCCACAGACCAGGTTTGGCTGATAGGCTGCTGTTCGCCCTTCCCCTAGCGTAGCTCAGGCCACAAAAGCATAAGAAGGCACATAGGCTACTGACTGTTCCCCAAAAAATATGATCTCTTACCCGAGGGGGAACTTTACACTCAATTCTTGTTGAATTTCTGCCATCCTCCAAAATTGGGCAAGGCTGGGATCCAAACAACACCACGTTTACTCCTTCCAGATTGGTACCCCTGAGAGCCACTTTCAATCCTCCTAAAAAAAACCAATTATTCCTAGACATTCAATAGGTAGGATAATTTTATATGCAAAGGATTCTTTGTTTATAGATGACTACAAAAGGCAGTAGAGTCTCTCAGTTGATCTGATGATGATCTGTTCCACTTTGCTGTGCCTGGCTTCCTCTCTTTCACCAGAGGACCTTCTCGCCTATTATTTGAATTCTCCTCCATGATACAGGACGGCTGGGTTTGTTTCTCAGTTTATTTTTTAATGACATACTTATTTAAACCAGCAAGCTCTGGCCTGTGATCTCACCCTTAGACAGACCCCCAGCCCGAGAGTGAAATAAGGAAGGAAGGAAGGAGCACTAAGAATGGAAAATGAGCTTAACGCAGCAGGTGCTTTCACAGTTCAAACAGCTGCCAAGCTCCCTGCTGTCAGAAAAGCCTGTAGCATGTGTCTAGGAAACTTGGGATAGAAAGGGGACTTGGCAGGGCTCGAGACCTGGAATTGTGAGGGAAGTCACGGAGGGCTGGATTCCGTGGAGCACTGAGCAAGCTCAGCTCTCCCTCGTGCCAGACTGGGCCTCTTCCATCCCACGCAGGATCGTGCCCAGCACAAGTCAGACTCGTGCTTGATCTTTCTTCAGCATCCAATTCCAATGCAAAGAGTCAAGGCGCCCCTTTGCTTTTCCAAGGGACTAGAAGATGGAGGGATATTTCCAAGAGAAATAGGAAAGAGAACAGGGATGGGTATTAACGGCAATTCTAAGCTAGAGTTTGTGCTTTGATTCAATTCAGAGGATATTTAAAAAATAATTTTAAAAAGAAATTTTACTTGAAACTCAGAGTTTTTTCTCTGGTTCTCAGTGCTGCAGAGTTTTAGGGCTATGGCTGGGCAGAGTGCTCAGAGAGGAACTTATTAATGAAGTATTTATTTGTATTGATTAGTATGGCTATATTACAAACCAACTGAGCTTTTATCATTCTTTTCACATGTGATGTAAGCAATCTTCTAAGTAATTACATATTGATGGCAAAGTCCCTGGTACACTTTCCTAAAATTATCTTTTCCTGCTAATTCTTTAAAGCACCAGAGAATTATAGAAGTTTAATCTCAATTTTCTCTGGCTGGCAGCAAATCCAGGCCAACAAGAGCAATCAGATACATTAAGAGCCAGCTCCTGCTATTCACTGGAACAAGAGAATATTTTTAGAAAGGCATTCCATGCTTCTAGAGTGAGGTCATGGGGTTCTCCCAGCATGGCACCACTGAGACCAGGGATACTTTGACAAGAGGGAGCTGATGCAGCAAAATACAAGATGCTTCTTTGCCTTCCCATCCTGTAACATTAAATTTGCAGAGTCAGAAAGAGCAAGACGTGAAAACTGAAGCCACTTGTCTTACGAGAGAGCTGTCAGATAAGGAGCTTCAGATTTAGAGGGCAGAATCCATGTGTGTTGTGTAAAGACTGACACTCTTAAGTTTTGATATCTACATTATATCTATATGCAGTGAAATACTGCCTGTGTGCACTTTGCAATGAGATTGAAGAGAGGTATTTGAAATGGAAGAAATTAAAAACACAGATGGAAGCTGTAATTCTTTCCAATTATAAGCATTCCAGGCACATGTAATGTAAGATAACATTATACTTGCTTTCTTTTTAATGAGTGACAGATCACTGTAATTGGGAGGACAGGATTGCCAGCAAAGGAAATGAGAAGCAAAGCCCAAGCACTAAAACTTGTCATTTCTGGACATTTTTTAGGAATTTTTGGCAGTGTTTGGTTATTGGGATTGTGTTTTCTACGGATCAAAAGTGAGTCTTAATCTTAGTGTTCTTTATGACCCTCCCATTAGGGAGAAAAATGGTAGTAAAAAGGGTTGGAAGATTTTCTCTCACGCACCAAAAAAACAAAAAAAAAAGAGAAAATTAATTAGTGGCCATAATTTCTATCTTAGGAACCCTACGTTATTCCAAGTCAATCCCATGTTCATCCATGGAGAGGTTTACAGACCATGATTCCTTTCCTCTGGCTGCTCCAAGGTGGCCAAGCATGGCACAATCAGATCTCCAAGCTGTGTCTGATCTTTTCCTTCCTATTCCTTCACCTAGGCCAGCACTCCTGCTCTCAGTGGAGTTTGTTACCATGACCTCAAAGCACCTCAATAATGAAACAAGGAGATTTCCAGAAAGAAAAAAAAGGGTAACCTTTGCTGTCAGAGCAGACCTGGGTCATGTTGTTTGTATGTGCACTCCTTGCTGTTTGAAAACAAGGGATAAAGGGAGACTGTTTTAACTGCACAGCCCACGTGTGTCAAGGGGAGACTCTTCCCTTCCCCCCACACCAAAAAAAAAAAACAAACTAAAACAAAACCAACCAAAGGGAAAAGTTGGATTTTTGCAGCATTTGTTTTGACTTAGCTACAGTTGTCAGGATACCTCGCTGGAACTTCCAGGTAAAGTTCTCTCCTCTGTGTCACATGCAGAGCATCATGTGGCCCTGTGGGAAATCTTTCCAGCTCTTGTCTTCAAGTATGGAATATATCACCCTTCATTTCCTCTTCTGTTTCAAGGAGAGGAGGTGTAATGGGAATGGAAGGACACTCAGCTTAGCTTGAGCTTCTCCAGGTTTCTCAGTTTTGTACCTAAACATAGGCGAGTTTTTAATTTTATCCCTCAGAATATGAAATAACTTCAGTGGGACTGAGATTAACCAAAATTCAGCCATTTCACCATTACAGAATCATGGATAATTAAGGCTGGAAAAGCCCTGTAAGATAATTTAGTCCAACCATTAAGCCAGCACTGCCAGAGCCACCACTAACCCATGTCCCCAAGTGCCACATCTATACATCTTTCAAATCCCTCCAGGTGTGGTGACTCCACCAATGCCCTGGACAATCTATTCCAATGATTGACAACCCTTACAATGGAGAAATTTTTCCCTAATATCCACTCTAATTACGCCAGATTTATTCAAATACTACAAAGCTACATGTTAAATGGATATGGGAGGATGAGTATGAAACACTAATACCCACATGATTTGCTGAAATGAGTGTATGTGCACTTGAAATTACAACTCTCACACTAAACTAGTTGGGACACGGGTTGCCTGCACAAAGAGCCAAGGGAAATCTGTCAGTCTTTAAGTGACTTTTGACTGTGCTTTGGGGCACAAACAATGTGTCCAGCCATAAAATGTCTTTTCCATCAGGTGAAGACTTTGGCAGTGAAAGTACAGAAGAACCAAAACACGCCACGACAAGGAAGAAGCAGGAGGCAGAGTGTCCCTTGGAGTGTTCAGACCTACCAATCTCTGAAGTCATAGGAGGTTCAACAGCTCCCAGAGTTGGCTCCACTGCCAGGAAGATTCCTTGTCCTGTGCTGCCGTTGAGAGCAAAGCCATGAGGTGCCACCAGCAGTGTCACCTGGTGGATCCCGACCGGCAGCCTCGGCACCTGGCAAACCACTTGGGTTTCATTCAGAGTTGTGACGTGGCAGCTCCTGTTGTTCACCTCCACCCGCAGGGCCGGCTTCTCCTCACCAAAGCCAGCTCCCCTGATAACCACTGTGGCCTGGGACCCTTCATCTGAAGGAATATAATCATCAAGGTGGCTCATGAGTTTTGGTGCAGCAATGCCCAGAATTTACTTTCTGCTAACAGTTAAAAGTTTTTACCAGCTTCACCAGGACATCCTAAAAATTACAGATGATCTCTCATTGTCCCACATAACAGCAATTCCTGCCAGTCCCTGTGCAGCTGTTACATTTTTCCTTAAATTTTTATTAAAAATAACTTGAGCCAAGAGTCGCCTTGTACTTTAAGCACCAAACCTGCCCCTGGTTTTCTCCCCTTTATGCCTTTACCATGGAATTGTAGAATAGCAAAGGTTGGAAAAGACCTCTGAGATCATTGAGTCCAATCATTAATCCAGCACCTCTGTGTTCACCACTAAACCATGTCCCCAAATGCCACATCCACAAGCCTTCTGAACCCTTCCAGGGATTGTGACTCCACCACTACACTGGGTTGCCTGTTCCAGAGCTTGACAACCCATTCAATGAAGAAATTTTTCCTAATAACTGTTCTAAAGCTCTCCTGGTGCAAGCTAAAGTTATTTCCTATCATCTCATTTCTTGTTAGCTGGGAAAAGAGACCAACCCCCACCTGTCTCCACCCCCTTGTCAGGGAGTTTTAGAGGGTGAGAAGATGCCCCCAAGCCTCCTTTTCTCCAGTCTCAGCCCCCCCAGCTCCTGCAGCCGCTGCTCACCAGACTTGTGTTCCAGACCCTTCCCCAGCTCCATTCCCTCCTCAGGATACACTTGCACATTCAACATACCTGGAACTGGAGCTGATCAGAAGAGACCCAGCAAAAGTGCAGTTTCCATAAAACCAAAAAACTTCCCACAGGATACACAGACACACAAAATCATCAGCATCTGGCAGACCTTTTTCACAGAACAGTGTTTTTTGCCGTTTTGTTCACACACAAAGCCCCGTTACCTGATGAATACTCCACATCACTGACTATGGGTGTCAATTCCTGGCTGAACTGGAAAGAGCATGAGCCAGAACAGTTTGCAAGGACATCATTCACCACCACCACCACCTGGAGACAGAGAAAAGTGTTACCTAAAGGCTGGTAAGGGAACAGAGGTGTTTTCTAGAGCCACAACTACCTGGGAGATGCTGGTAGCCACACTGAGCTACCACAAGCACTCTGCCAGAACAGGGCACAGTCAGACATCCTGCTGCAGTCTCATTGCAAATTTAATTGCAAATTTAAAGAGCAAATTGCTAATTGAACCTTCATCTAAGGCACAGCAGAGCACAGATTTGGATGTTGTAACACCAGCCTCTTTGTGTCTGCAGGATCTTATCTCCCACCTTGCTGGGACCCACAGCTCCTCCCAACTCCTGTTCTTCCAGTCATCCATCGAAGATCATTCTTGCCTTCCCCCAGTTCTTCCCACTTTTCCTTGGCAACAAGTTTATTATGTTTAAAGCACCCTGTAACACCAACTAAAATGAAACCCACAATGTGTCTTCTCAGCATGCAGCCCTCAATTTTATTTTTTGCCCCTTGTTTTCGCTGCAGGAAGAAAGCTGGGCCGTGACCCTGATTATCTAAAAGAGATATCAAGAGATACCTCTCTTGAGATCTTGGTATTTTAGGAGAGTCAACTGGAAAAGTACAGGGCATAGAAAAGCCCCTGTTTATCTCTGCCTAGGTATTGAGGGTATTCCAGGAATGTACACCGACACCTGCAAAAAGCGAAGCAGACTGTCTCAAAGAAATGCAAGGGGCACAGATGGAAAGTGACACAGAAGAGACACAATAAGTAGAGGGACATTTTTATGCTTGTGCTAGCAACAAGTCAGAATAAAGCTTCAAAAATTACCAGGAAATCCGTTTGCTGCTGCTGGTCTTGTTTCACTTGGGTTATCTGAGGGTTTGTGCAGCACAGATGGAAAAGATATTGTAGATAGCTGGAGAAAAGCAGTCCTCACATCTGGGGAACAGGCTTATCAAAAAAAAAAGCAGGGTGACCTGGCCCCAAATGCTGCACAGCTGGGCCTCAAGTACATCCAGCATCACCCTGTTATGGCCAGAGTGCCTGTGAGTGTGCTGGAAGCAAAGCCTGCCACAGCCACCGTTCTGCAATGTCTGAGAGCAGGGCTGGAAACACATTCTTCCATCCAGCAGACCACAGTGATTACTCCTTCAGCCAGGAAGTCCCCCCTGAGCTCTTTTCATACTTGGGGGATTGAGATCCACAGAGGCTCAGGACTTGCCCAACTCACAGACAAGGATCCCAGCCATCAACTCATTTATTTTGCCCATCAGTCTAACAGAGTATTGTAGGTGAATTGTGTCATGGCATCCTTCCCACTTTGATGACCAGCACCATAGGACCCACCAAGAGTGGGAATTCAGAGATTGTAATCCCTTGGTCACTGCTTTAAAAGAAATAAAGTGTCTTCCATCACCCATGATCACCTTTCTCCCTACCTGCAAGAGCTGTTCCACATACCTGGCAGCAGAATATGAGCAATTTAGGGCACAGAACATCAGATTTCTGAAAGGATTTAGTGGCAGATCAAGGTACCCAAATACCTGTGAGACTCCTGGATCTCCACAGCCCAGTGCATGAGTGGGAAGCGTGAGAGCAGATCAACTCACCTGTGTTTGGTTATTGAGGGTAGCGAGCATGTCCCCAAATATTGGTCCAATAAACACACCCCCATCATAAACCACACGAGTAGAAACACTTGGCTTCAGACCAGTGAGGTTCTCAGCAGAGACCTGGAAAAGATCAAGGAATTTAAGTTTCTCATCCTTTTCTGTCCTGTGATTTTAACCTAAAACAGAATCTTTACAAGCAAATAACTCCTGGAAATGTCTTCTCACCCTTCTTCCATGAATCTTATCTCTGGGTCTAAATCTTTATTACCCAAGACTTCACAACACCTCCCTGTTCCCACCCTCACCTTGCAGGCAAAGTGATGTCAAACTGTGACAAAGAAATTCAGGAGCCAGGTTTGCAAATAAGCTTCTAATACTCAATAATATCATTTGGAATTAGACATGGAAAGAGCTTCTCAAAGACATGACTTTTGGTGAAAAAAGGGCCTGTGCAACAGCCAAAGATGCAGCTCAAATGTTTTTTGCCCTCCAGGCCAACATCTTGTGCATTGGAACTTATCTATCTGTTGAAAATAATGTCACACTTTTATGAGCTGAATATCCAAAGAAATAGTTTTTTTGAGGGAGGAAGCAGCTCAGTCTGAATCCTTATTGAAAAAAACTCTTCTACTTGAAGTAAAACTAATATGACAAATCTTGGGATGAGAGAGTGTAAACTGAACTTTCATCTGAGACTTATGAGAACCAGGTATGAAACCAATTAGTTCTCAGAAAAATACCATTGGCCAATAAATGATGCCACAAATCTGTGATGAGCCTTTGAAACATTAAATGAACATATTACAGATTTCATTTCAGTAGAGCAGCCCCTTTATTGTGCAGAACTGCAACAAGGCCCAGAAATTACACTTGAGTCTGCTTTCTTTTAAGCACAGACTCAGTGTGATTTCTTCTCCTGCAATTCTTTTTTTAAATCATCTAATCTGAAATGTTCTTAAACTTCTGTTCCAAATGGGAAGATTGCCTAAATTCCCACAAGTGTCTTCATAAAAACAACCACTGGGAGAGTGAACCACCCAAGGCCAAAGACCTCAAATGGGGATCAGAGTGGGGGTTAGCAAAATAAGTTACTGTACACTGATAACATTGGGCAAGTCCCCAGTGGTTTTTTTCCAAGTCAGTGTCCAGATGCTTTCATAGCACGAGCTGGAGCCTCTGGTCACGGAGAAGTCACTGGTGTTGAAGTAGGGAGCTGTAAAGTTGTCCACGTGGTCCCGCAAAAGCCTGCGGAGACGGCGGGCGGAGCTGTGCACTGAAACATCTGCAAAAGACATCAGGGAGCAGTGGATATCTCCTTCCCTAGGAGAGAACATCTGCCTGCTCCTAGGAAAGGAAGGTGTTTCATCATTAGTGCAAGGCTGTCATGTTTCAAACCTCTGCCGGTGCGAGAAAAGCAGCTGAGGGAAATTTATTGGACCTTACACTGCAAAAGATCATGGAACTACAGGGTAGAATCAGAATGGCTTGGGTTGGAAAGGACCTCTAAATGTCATCTGGTCCTAGCAGTGAACCCTGGATCAGGTTGCTCAAAGTCCCATCCACCCTGACCTCGAATGTTTCCATCACCTCTCTGAGCAACCTCTGCCGGTGTTTCACCACCCTTATCATAAAAAATTTCTTCCTTATGTCTAAGTCTGAAGATCATCTGCACTATTTAATAGCTAAAAAAATTGTAGAAACCTCTCCAGTTTGGATCATCAGAAATTTTAATACTTTTACATAATACACATACATGAAATGTCAGTGTGCAAGCAATATTCCTTCAAAATAGAAAGGTTGGAACCTTCCTAGATGAGATGAGTGTGGAGAGATCAGCCTATCAACTCTGTAGAGTTCAATTCCAAATAAATGCAAATTATGTTTTATCTCTTTTGACATAAATATCCATAGCTTTTCAAAACTGCAGATACAAAATCTCTCTAAACCAATTCATAAGAAAGAAGGGAAAGCACAAGACCTGGAAAGGGGCAAGGGGCATGGAACAAATTTTTAAAAGATTATGTTCAAAGCACAGTGCTACTGAGAGAGTCTTCAGCTACTATAGGAAAATCTAAAGTAACAGTTTGGAAGAAACTGTCATTTCACAAATATTCTAAGGCTGCATTTTCCTGTTTTGCTATTTGGCTTTATAACTGAGTCGCCAGTTAGCCAAGAACTTTGCTGTTGGCCTTGCTCAGATTAACCTGCTCGCTTACATTCAAAATCTCTATTTAAGTCAAACACAAGAAAACTTGGCATATTGAAAGGGCAACTTGTTCAGGTCAAGAAATTCTGTGCACAAATGATTTTGTGGTATCTGTAAACCTCCCACGTATCCTGGTAATCCTGGGAAAGAAGGAATTTTGTGGTACCCTGCACAGGTTTTGTCAGACAAGAAGACCAGAAGTACATAGCATAAATAAACTTTGGGAAGCAAATCCCAGTTTGGAATCTGATTCAAAGTTGCTTAAAATTAAGGCAGCTATTTCATAGTGGCTTTATGCATTTTGGAACAAACCCATCTAGAAATAGTGCCCTGTCTATAATCCTTATATTCTGTCTTGAAGGACGTCAAATGCAAAGATCTGGCAAATATCACGATGGGTTTAACCCATCAGACGTACCCTGAGCATGTCCAAGGTTTAATATTGTCTTTTCATAGGATCACAGAGTGGTTTGGGTTGGAAGGGACCTTAAGGATCATCTTGTTCCAACCCCACTGAGGGACAGCTCCCACTAGACCAGCTTATTCACATCCCCATCCAACCTGGCCTTGAGCACTTCCAGGGATGGGGCAGCCAAAACTTCTCGGGGAATTAATTCTTCCCCTGGCTTCCTGCTAAGGAAATCCAGGGCCTGGCTTGCATCTTCTCTTACCTGGTATCACTGCACTGCCCAGGTGGATGTGGAAGGTCCCTCCAAGAGGTGGGGATGACTTTTGCAGCCTCTGGATGGTGAGGCTGACTCTCACATCCTCCGTGGAGACATAGAGGTGTCCATGCTCCTGAGAGCCCTCCCCAAGCACTGCACCTCTGTGGGACAGAGAAAGTTCCCATGAAGGCATCAGCACTGGAGACCCCCACTCCTGACCCCCCCGTGTCAGCCAAGGGACACCTATGGGAACAACACTCCTGAAGGATTTAAGGGGAAAGTGTCCAGAGCTCAAACAAAATTGGGTATTCCCAACTTCTAACTGCATTATGCAATGCACACAAGAGAAAATTATGGGAAATGACCTTTTTAAATTATGATTAAAAAACCCAATTTATACACCACCAAGCACAAGCGAGTGCTGCCCCAGTACTGGGGATTCTAAAGGACCAGCTCAATGCCGCCTGGACAGCAGCTGTAGCATCAGAGCAAAAATATTTCCTACTTTGCCCTGTTACCTCCTCGAATTCCATGAAAACCTTAACTCCCCTGAATTACAGTGATATTTCTTCTTGTAGATTCATTAAGGTTGGAAAAGACCCCTAAGGTCAAGTCCAATCATTAATCCAGCATTACCAGGTCCACCACTAAACCATGTCCCTGAACACCACATCTACACTGGAGTAATTCAAGTTCACCCAAAGCCCAATTCCTAAAACTTAAAATGCTTTCTCCTTTGCTACTAAAATGGTCCCGTTTCACAGGAAAAGGAGCCTCTCTGTGGTACAAGGATGCCACCGTGTGTTGAGTGTCTGGATAACAAGAGGCTTCTGCAGAGCAAATCTCCAGAATACAAAACCAAGTGGATCACTGAGCCTTTTGTTAAGCTGGTACATCAGATTCTAGCTAATATTCCAGTTCCAACTGGAATAGAAGTTGTATTGGAATAAATCACACAGCCCCTGCTCAGTGAAGAGAAAGAGCCAGGTTTGTTTTGAGATGTCCAAAGACAGTTCTCAGCCCACACATTTTTAAAGCATATGCTGGTTCCTGTTCTCAGTATTCCTTGCTTCAGCATCACACACTGCTTTCCCTGATATCTTCCTCTGTGAGATGGAAAAGAACCTTTGTTTGTCCTGGTGAGAGGTACTGTGACCAATGCATCTCTTAAACCTGTTTTTATTAGCTTAACAGGTGGAGCTTCTTAAATCTTTCTCTCCTAGGCATTTTCTGCAGCTCCACAATGATGCTCATGGCATCTTTTTTCCCCAGTTTTTCTAAATTAATTAACAGAATATTGTCATCAGTGCTGTTTTCAGCATTACAATGTCAGTCTTGGGGCTCCACACAGGAGTAAAGGTTTCCCCTCTTGCTGTTTGTTACACCTTGGGTTACACAGATCAAACATCACAAACATCCCCCTGTATTCTCATCCCTGCCATTACCATTGGTGGTTTGTGTTAAGATGCCACGTTTGACAGAGGCAACTAAATGTGATTTTTAAGGAGAGACTTTCACACATCAAATCCTTCTACGTTGTGTTATCCAAGTTGGTTTCTACCAAACAGCTGGGTCTGAACTGGGGTTTAAATGTTTTACCAAATGTCTTCCTTAGAATCATAGAATAGTTTGGGTTGAAAGAGACTTTAAATATCATTTCATTCCAACCCCCCTGCCATGGGCAGGGACACCTTCCACTATCCCAGGTTGCTCCAAGCCCTGTCCAACCTGGCCTTGGACACTTCCAGGGTTGGGGCAGCCACAGCTTCTCTGGGCAACCTGTGCCAGGGCCTCACCACCCTCACAGGGAAGAATTTCTTCCTTGTATCTGATCTAAACCTGCTCTCTGTCTGTTTGAAACCATCCTCCCTCTTCCTGGCACTCCAGGCCCCTGTAAATGGTCTCTCTCCTTTCTTGTGGGCTCCCTTCAGGACACAATTAGGTCAGCACAAAGCTTCTCTTCTCCAGGCTGAACAATCCCAACTTGGACTTTGCAGCTCTTATGCTGAGAAAACTGAGATGTAAACTGGATTTTGTCAGACTTTTCCTTTGTGCTGATCCTGCCTATGTCTCTGAGCCCAAACAGGTGATTGATGAATTAATCAAAGCCCTGTATTTCATCAGATAATACAAGCACTTGGCTGCTCTGGGTTCCAGGCCTAACTGTCTTCAGATCTTAACCACATCTTAAAGAAAAGTCTAGCTGTGTTTAGAGCACCTAAACCTAATAACACATTGCTTTGAATTTGCTTGGGAAAGGAGAGACCACGAGGTAAGAAACCAAATAAATTTACAGCAGGCTGAGGTCCACCTTCTCCTGAAAAAAAGCTTTCTTGTGGATGCCTTGGCAAGTCAGTTTGAGAGGAGAAAGTGAGCCAAGCTATCAGCTGGCTGCTGCAGAGGACAGACTGAATGAATCCAGCTTCTCCAGGAGAGACTGCATCCTTCCAGCTTCTCCCTTGCCTGGCTCTACTCCCATCAGGTCCTTGGTGACTCAGCTGGATACAACCCAACTTTTACTTATTTTCTGCAACTACAAACCTTTAATGTTACAGTTTCTGATCAGGTTATAGCCTATGGCTCTGATTGCTCCTTCATTGCTGAGAGGAATAGAAACCTTCTCTCAGTGAGCAAGGACACCTGAGGTCAATTTCCATTGCCTAAGGTGGTAATTGGTGCCATTAAAGGTGTTTGGAAGCACCTCTGTACGTTCTTCATCCATAGTCCCAGAAGGGCTTAGGTCTCATCCTGGTCCTGCATCACCCCTTGGTGGCCCATGCACATTTCACACCCCAGGTTCGCTCAAACACCTTGAGCAGTTCTTTTTCACAGCAACTGAACCCAGCTCAAAACAAGCTCCCAGACGTGTTGGGGGAACCGCAAGAGGTGCCACAGGGCACTGAGGTGAGCTACTCACTGTCCCTACCTTGGAGAGAGAAGGGGCAAACTGGCAGCACAGCCAGACACCCTCCAGGACACATTGTAAGTGGGAGAAGACCCCACCACAGACACTGCTTCAATTATCCTCCCACCTGGCCGGGGGGGTTTGGGCTCTCTCTGAGAAACTGAAAGAAAAAAGCACAAGCATTCATTACAGCAAGGAGGGCAGAGGTGACCATGCCCAGGTTATTGTAATTTCATGGCAGGAAACACCTGCTTGGGGTTTTTTTGGTTTTGTTAAGTTACATTTCGTACAATCATTTAGGTAGGAAAAACCCACTAAGACCATTGAGTCCAACTGTTCCCCCAGCACTGCCCAGTCCCCCTCTAACCCATGTCCCCAGGTGCCACATCCACACATTTTTGAGCCCTTTCAGGGACAGTGATTCCACCACAGTCTGTTCCATTTGTAGAAGCATATTTTCAAATAAACCAAGAATATTGATATTTGGTAATTCCTTCTTGACTGCTGTCACAAAAAAAAAAAATATATATATATAAGTTCAAGAAAACAAAATTATTTTTGTGCCTGTTGTGAAATCCCCTTTTGAAAAAGTTTCATCCAGCTTTATCATTATAGATTTAATAGAATATCCTGTGGGGGAAAAGAACCAAAACAACCAGAGGCCTTTACCAGTCACAGCTCTGTCAGCGATGATGAGTTCATCGAGGTAAAAGGATCCAGAGGTTTTGTTTTGCAGCACAGGGCTCTGCAAGTCTATCTGATGCACTAACACTGGGGAGTTGGCTGGGAGGTCCTGAAGAAGCACAGAGGGGTTCACACACTTCTTCCAGAGGTCAGTGCAGGTAAATGTCCAGCTGGAAGACACCAAGGTTGGGGCAATAACCAAATCTGAGGTGACTGTGAAGATTCCAGTTAACATCAGGCACTGCTGTTATTGCTGCAGATATTTACTCATACACAAGCCACGTGCTCAGTGGTTTGTGATCACTCTCACCCATGTTCTTGGTGGATTCCCCAGAGTGAGAAACAAGGATTTAGATCTCTGCTCACGTGCCCTTCTCTGAATCACTGGAGTGGGATGTGGGAATGGCTATATCTGCTTTATTTTTGGCACAATACTGCAATAGTGACTCCAATGGGAGCCAGTCCAGAATTCAGCCCCACAGTTCTCTCCACCAGGTTCTTCAGACACTCCTGATTTTTTTATTCTGCCTGCCCTAAGCTTTATAACTGCTACCAAATGTTTTCTACCCATGAAATTTTAAGTGAATAATGAAAATCAAAGACCACCAATTTTCAAAAGTTTGTCTACCAATAATCTCATGAGATTCCTGAAGGAAATTGAAAAAAAACCAAACTATTTCAATCCACTCTGTCATACTGTAGAAAATCTACTGGGAAAGACCCTGGGAAATGGATGTCCTCAGAAATTTTCTGGAGTGTTTATCAGAGATAGAACAAGTCTACTTGTGTATCACTGAGGTGAGATAGTGCATGTAACAAGAAACACAGAAATTCACTCATTAAATCCTCAAAAACCGTGGAAGCACATTCCAAGAATGCCTCAGCAGGAACAGACCACATGACAATTTGCTCCTATATAAATAAGAAGTTCCCCTCAATTTTCCTACTACCTTTTTACTCTGGAAAATGCAATCTCTGATAACTGTAGTTGTCTGGATACCTTTTAGAGCTGGTTTCATTGAAGTCCCACAGGCAGGTGAGGCTTCTCCTCACTGAACAGGAGGAGACATTGCTGTAGGACACGGAGAGATGAAGGATGTTTCTCATATGGCCTTTATGTGCAAAACACACCTGCAAAAATGAGGGGGAAGATTTTCACAAATCAAGACACAAGTAATTTATATATAATGTACATAGAATATAATATATTCTATTTCACTTCTGGTTTAACATTGGATTGTTTCACCTGGAGAAAAAAAGACTCCAGGGAGACCTTAGAGCCCCTTCCAGTGCCTAAAGGAGCTCCAAGAGACCTGGAGAGGGAATAATAGCTATAGAAGACAATTTGTGGCATCCAGGTGACCTGTGTGCCACCACATGGCATCAAACTGACCCCTGTGGCTTCCTGAGGTTTTGGGTTAATTCCTATTAAAAGTAGGATAATCGACCCCCAAATTACAACGTTTTTAAACTTTTGTCAAGAAGTGGTTATCCCTGCATCTTCCACCTTTCCCCAACACCATCCAACCTTTTCCTTTCCCTCAGCAAGGGTTGTATCCCCAGGAGCAGATAGAATTCAGATGTGTTAAACAATATCTACATCTCAGGGATGCCAAACCACCCACCCAGGCAAAAGACACTCTGCTCTGTCCAAAGACATGATCCTTTGTAGATTTGGGGGAGTTCTAGGCAGACCAGATGATTTTATGTTGCTGAGTAGGCTCTGCACATTCAGTGTCCAGTTCAAGCTGCTAATTAAGAACAGCCACTCACATGTGTGTACTCAGTAAGGTCATATCTTGGTAGTGTTGACGGGGACGTTTTCACCAGCTGGCTTGGTCTGTGAACGCTGAACCTCCCACAGAAAGGCTCTGTTCCACTGATGATGTGTCCTGTGGTAATGACATTTTTCATATCTGACAGATTACAAAAAGAAGGACATGAGAGGTTTCAGAGTGACCCAGAAGACAGCAGCAGAGTCAAGAGACTCGTGAAAATACAGCAAGTGGGTATCCAAAAATCGTCAAAGAGTCCTACTCTAGGTATTCTCTCCTGCCAGCATTCAAGTAGTGTTTGGATAACTTTCTCAGGCAGATTCCTGGGAGGATGCTGAGCAGGGCTAGGAGCTGGACATCTAGTGGATCCCTTCCAACACTGGATATTCTATCACTATGATTATTATATCAGTCGTTTTGTTTTTAATGCATGCACACAGTGAATAGATGATAATGTTCTCATACCCATTAAAATTGTAAATTTACTATCATTACAAGTTTAAAGAACATGTCATAAAAGCAGATCAATTCTCGCAATAAATACTGCTTATTTACCACAGAAATTCACTACCTTCTTTCTCAAAACCATTGCGGAAAAGGATTTTAGCAGAAGTTGGCTCAGATTCACATCCTACTGAAAGAAGTTCCTCTATTGCTGTTTGTACCTTTAAAAGAAATTAAGAAAGTGAAAAGCAGTCACTGTACAATGGTGTTTGGGTCATTCCAGCAGAGACTTCAGCACACACATCACCACTTCATTTTTTGTCAGTGGCACAGCAGCTCTGAACAAGCAGGTAGTCAAATATTAAAAGAATAAAAATACTAAATAATAATAATTATATAACAAACTTTATATCAACTGGGTATAAACTTTCATGTCTGACAGCTTTCAGGGGTGTGAGACATCCTCAGTCTAATGACTGTCACAGAGCCATCACCCAGGGTCATTTTAACACTGAAACTGCCACATCATGAGGCTATGGGCTTTTGAAGAAGCAGGAGCCATACTCTCCACGTCTGGTCTTAGAGAAAAAGTCCAAGGATCTGCATCAGTGAAAGTCCCAGGTAGATGGATGTTGTAATATGGGTAGAATACACTTGGGAGTCAACGTTAAAAAGAAAAGAAAAAAAAAATCACTGTGTGATTTTCCTCAGTTAAAAAAGAAAATAAATCACCCCTTTGTCACGCAAACTTTATCTCAGCTTCTGGGCCAAAGCTTAACTGCTGTCAAGCACCAGAACTCCATCAGTTCCCCCCCAGCAGAGGACCACGTGTCTGTGTTTAACGCACCTACCTGGCCAGCTGTAGCATTTGTGGGGATCATTCTCAGCGTGTTGTTCCAGGAGATGCTGAAACAGCCTGTACCAGACACTGTCAACATCTGGCAGAAAAAGAAGCAAATAAATGTGACACACACACTTCAAACCTGGCATCTTCTCCTAAAGAGGCTTTTACAGCCAGTATTTGCCTTTTTAAGCTTCTGTAAACCAATGATCCCTTCCAAGAGTAATTTCAGCTGCTCTTGAGCTGCTCTTGTCCTCTCTGGTCTGTTCTGACACAAGGCTTGGGCTCCTGTTCTTAGATTACTAGGAGCACAAGGGATACATGACCTGTGCAGTTGCAAATGATCCTGAAAGTTCCTGACCTGCAGGAATTTAACCATAAGGAAAATGTCCTCTCATTCCTGAGGGTTTGCACACACCCACTAATGTATGTAAAAACCATGGACAACTTCAGCTCATGATGCTCTTCTCAGCTGTCTCAGAAGTTTCAAAACAATTTGGGAATGCACTTTCACATCTAGCACCAACAGTTTCAAGTAGGGTTTGCTGCTTTCCATGTCAAATTTGCACAGGTTTAGTCCAGCTCCCAGGGCCAAGCACAGCACTGACCTGCACTTCTGGAAGATGCAAGGAATGAGCCCGAATTTCGTGTCTCTCCATGTAGTAGCTGTCCACCACACGGGGGTTCAGCCACGTGTTGTGGATCTGGACTCCAACTCTCATCCCTTTGCTGGGCACCTTTCCATGATGTAATGCTTCCAGGTAGTACCTTGAACCAGCAGTTAGCTCAAATTTCTGGGACTTTTTCTCCCAAAATTCACTCCAGTTCTTCACCCAGTTCTCAGACAACTCCGAATTGCCAGCAGGGAGAGAAGCAATTCTCACCTGTGTGCAGAACAGTCAAATCACAGAATGGGTTGAGTTGTAAATGTCGTTAAAAGCCATCTCATTTCACCCCTCTTCCACTATCCCAGGTTGCTCCAAGCCCCATCCAACCTGGCCTTGAACACTTCCAGGGATGGGGCAGCCACAGCTTCTCCAGGCAACCTGTACCAGGGCCTCACCACTCTCAGAGTCAAGAATTTCTTCCCAATATCCCATTTAAACCTACTCTCTTCCAGTCTGAAGTCATTAAATCAGTTAGTGACATTTCTACACTCCCAAAAACACTTTGTCTAATGCCACAGGTCCAAAAACAAAAAATAAAAAAACATATCTGTGTTTATCACTGATAACAATGGGGTGATGGCTGACAAATTCCTTCTTATTATACAGGAAAAAGTCACAATCTCAAATAGGTTTGGTTTAAGGTTCAATACCATAAAGAAGATAATTCTCAGGTCTTACCCTAGCATTAATAACATTTCCAGAAACAACATTTCATGGATGACTTCAGTTCAGACGTTAATGTGCTGTACTAACAAAAAAGTAGTGTTCTGGAAAAGACAATCAATGACTGTGTTGCAAGAGTTTTTTAAGAGCTGAGCAACTGACAGGGCCAATGTAAAATATCAAATATAATCCCACAAATTTCACTCCGCAATAGATTCATAAGGGCCAATAAGACAGTTCACACTGGGGAATGCCCTGCTTGTTATGACCATCATTAAAACCATTTTCATCCTGATCTCATTTTTCTCTGCCAAGAGTAATACCTTATGTTCTGGATTTTGGGATAAACTTAAGTAGAGAGATGCCTGACCATCTGCCTGAATCCAGAAGGTGTAATTGTTGGTCTGAGGAGCCACAAAAAATCCACGAAGTCTGGAGCTGAGCAAAAACAGGACATCCAAAATATACAAAAGAGTTACAGAAAAACCAACCAAGCAAGCAAAAAACCCCCCAAACCATCCCCACATCCCACCCTCACACATACACTAAGTAACAAGGAAATACCATTAAACTAAGTTTTAACGAAACAAGCCCAGATATTTTAAAACGGAAGTAACCTCTAAACGACCCAATTTTACATTAAATGTTATTTATGCTTTACAATAGTTTCAAAAAGAAAAGAAAAAACTGCTCTATGAAACTAAGTATCATTTTTTGGTGGTCACTCCTGTGCATTCCTTCTCAAGCAAGGTCTTAATCCTGAACAGGAAGGAAAAAGCCAAAAACACACTCAAAATCAACCAAGAAAAACAGAGAAGTGGTAGTAAAATGTAAGAATTCACGCACATTGCACAGTTTTTCAAGGCCCTATCTGAAGAGGCTGTGGGAACTAACACATTTCAGATATTATTTATTTCTATTTACTCTGCCTTTGCTGCCAACATCAGCTGAGAATCTGCCCCTCCACACCTGGCCAGAGCTCCAGCCCAAAATAGCCTTGAACTGGAGCTGCTTCTACTTCCACAGGAATTTTTTTTTTTTGTGGTATTTCAACATATCTAGGCCAGGTAGAGCAGAAATACTGAGTGAAAGCAAAAGGAGGAAAAAATAAAACATTTCACTGCATATTTTAAGCTTCAAAAGGACCTTGGAGCAAAGGGTTTGCTTTGATTTATAGGAGCTATGCAGTGATGCTCTGCTATAAAGAGCTGTCAGGTGTTTTTGTTACACCTTACACTGCTAAAGGTGATTGCCATGGCTTCATCTCTTTTTAAGATCACGGAGTACCTGAAGGACTTCTTTGCCCCAGACAGAAACCTTACTGGGGAGCTGGCATTAGGTACAAACTGCCATCTGTATCCAGGACCTGCTTCTGTCAGATCAGAGGCATCATCCCAGACTTCAAAGAGAAGCCCTCTGTTTCCTAGAAAGTTAAAACAAAAGTATTCTCAGCAGCAGCCAAGAGAAATCCCAGAGCACATGCTGGAATCCGTGGTGTAGGAGGCAGGCCAGAGAGAAAATTTTAATAATAAATTGGTTCTGTTTGTGGGGTATTTTGCAGTCTAAGACAGAACACAGCTCTTGCTTTAGGGAATTTGTTTTACCTTGAAATCCTCCACCAGAAATAACAAAACTTTGCAGAGAGCAGAGCATCCAAGCAGCTCACACGTCTGCTCTTGCAGGAAGAGGTACTGAGATGACCCACAGTCAAAGTTAAGCCTCATTTCATGCACTACAATTTCCTGCTGCAATGCTCCACTCAAGCAGTGTCCCAAGAAGCCTCTGTAGTAACTCTAGTTCAGCCATCCTTCCTCTAAATATTATCCAGGCCTTTTCCCCCTCATTTTCACAACCCTGCACACCAGTCTGATCTTCCTCCCACCATCACCTGCCTGCAAGTGGTGGGCTGAGCTCTCCACCTTGGTTTTCCTGGCTATAGAATCACAGAATGGTTTGGGTTGGAAGGGACCATTCAAGTTTATCCAGTCCAATCCCCTGCCACGAGCAGGGACACCTTCAACTAGAGCAGGTTGCTCAGAGCTGCATCCAAACTGGCCTTGAACGTTTCCAGGGCTGGAGCAGCCAACAACTCTCTCAGCAACCTGTGCCAGGGCCTCACTCCTCCCATTGCAAAAAATACCTTCCTTAGATTTAATTTAAATAGACCCCCTTTTAGTTTAAAACCACCACCCTCTGTCCTATCACTGCAGTCCCTACTAAAAGTTTATCCCATACTTCTTAAGGCCCCCTTTAGACACTGGAAGGGGCTCTCAGGTCTCCCCAGAGCCTTCTTTTCTGCAGGCTGAACAAGCCCATCTCTCTCCTCAGTCTTTCCCCACAGCAGAGGTGCTCCAATCCTCTGATTATTTTGTAGCCACCTTCCCTATCAATCCCAGAAGAAACTGGCTTCATGTTGGAGCAGAGAGTGCTTTGGGAAGCCCTGTTTGTTGACTGCATTCAACACCAGAGGATTTCTGCCCCGCATTTCTGTGTGTGTCTGCTTGCCTGGACCTTCAGTTAGTTAAGCCCCGTACCTGGCTGGGGGGCACCCAGTGTCCTGCCCTCGCCAAGAGGCTCAGTGGTGCACCGGATCTGCTGCGGAGAGACGTGCTTGACTCTGCAGGGAACACCTGCCAGCAGGAAAAGGAGACAAATGTGCCACAGGGGACTTGGAAACACAGCCGAGCTGCAGCACAAACCCATCTTAGAATCATGGAATGGTTTGGGTGGAAAGGGACCTTCCAAGCACCTTTGCATGGACAGGGACACATTCTATTAGACCAGGTTGCTCTGTTGGAGCCCCCTCAGTCACTGGAAGGGGCTCTAAGGTCTCTTTGGAGCCTTCTCTTCTCCAATCTGAACAGCTCCATCTCAGCTTTTCCATTTAATTGAGGTGCTCTATCCCTCTGATCATTTTTGTGGTCCTCCTCTGGATTGATTCCAACGGGTCCATGTTTTTCCTGTGCTGAAGCAGTTGTGGTACTCTGGGTGCTCTCACCAGAGCAGAGAGGCAGAATCTCCCCATCCATCTTGTTCCCAAAAGGGATCAACACTTTGCTAAGAGCCTGGTCTGGTACTACCAGCAAGCAAAACAGTACACGTCCACAATCAGAATAACTGGACCTTCCTGGAGGTGAGTCCTACAATTCCCACAGTCGTATCCCTGAATACCTCTTGGGTTTTGCAGTCAGGGCCAAACTGTATTTTAAAAAATAAAATTTGCGCATTTCTCCTCTTACCTGCAGCGGTGACCTGCACTGGCTCCTCAAAGAAATCCCCCGTGACAGTGAGATCAGTGCCCCCTCCAAGGCTCCCTCCCGCTGGGAACACGGAGACAATCTCTGCAGGGGAAGGAAAAGGGGAACCTGAAAACAAGCCTTGCAAAGGGTAATCCCAGCCCTATTTCTGTGAAAGCCTGCACTGCATTTGCACTGCTTACAGTCAGAGCAGGCTCCTGTGAATGAAACTGGCATCCCACTGATGCTTTTTTTTCTTTTTTGGCAGCCTCTGGGATGACATCGGGATTGAACTACATGGAAAACTTGGCCACATGACAGGCAAAACACTGCAGTGCTGGGCTGTTACTCAGCAGTGGCTGCATCTGTCATGTCCAGATTGCAGACTGGTCTATTCTGTGCTACTGAGGAGCTCTGGGAAAAAAAAAAAAAGGGCAGAATTAAAACTGTTTTAATCCTTCTGACCTCTGACTTGCTTCTCAATTTAGCCCTTAGGTTTAAATTTTACCACACTTTCCAACCAACCCTCAGACTTCACGGACAAATGGAGGGAGCTGAACATCTGACATATCTGAGTGTTCACATCATGACCATGAGATTCTTTCAGGATTTTATCTATTAGAGTCATGCCATTCCACACAGGAAACCTATATTTTCTTTTTGATTACATTTACCCACTTTGCACTCATGTTCTAGTTTAACCACCCAGTCATACTTGTACAGCTCTGAAAAAAAAAAAACTAATAAAAAAAGATGAGGGATTTTGGCCTATACCTGCATCTTTTTTGTTAATTCATCTGGTATTTAAACACTAATTTTACAATATTGACTACTGACTGTACCACAGTACTGTCTACTCGATAGATCTGGCAGATCTTTCTGCTTGTACTCCACCAACATCCAACTTCATGAGGGGTTTTTTCATTTTACTGGGCCTCAAACTGTAAAGGACATAAAATTACCCTACTTAAAGCAGTCTACAATATAGCTTGAAAATTCACATGTAAGTTGTTTTTAATGTACCTTAAATAATTTTTTTAACTAATGGTGCAGTACCCTGAAATTCACCATTTTTGCACAACACAATTCTTAGAGTAGCTGAACGTCATTTCCTCCCTGTAGCTGATGTGGGAGCTCTCTCATCCTGAGGTCTGCATTTCCAAAATCTCATCCTTACCAAATACAGAGAGATTTAAGGGGGAAAAGTTTCTCCATAAGCAACATCTTAAGTCTACAGCTGATCTGACAGGAAAAGGAACCAGGCTAGATCATCCCAGGCCATGCCATACTGCTGTTCTCTGGCTGGATGTCTCGGGTTAGAGGTGCCCAAAACAGATTTCAAACATATCCCTGTCCAAGAGGAACACTGGGGTGTAAGAGACAATCCATGGCAGCACATCCAGGCTTAGCACATAAATCTGGTTGCCTTGCAATTTCTGATCTGCAGCCTTTTCCTTAGTCAGGCCCATACCAGGGAAGTGGAACAACAAAATGAGTACGAAACAGGATTACATCCCTGGGAAAAGCAGCAGTGAGAGGTCTTTTCTTAGACCAGACCGGGACTGCTGAAAGACAGAGCAGCCAGAGGTGGGTCAGTGAGTACCTGAATGAGTCTGATACAGGAAAAGCTCCTGTTTGGCACTGATGAGCCAAGCACCTTTATGCACTGCTGACCTGCAAGAGAGAAAATGCCTGAGAGACCCTTGGCCTTGCAAGTTAAAGCAGACCTTCACTTGGCAGAGCTGGACACCCACTCTCCAGAGAAACAGTGGAACATTTTCACAAGGTCCAACAACACCTTTCACCAGCACATTGAGGCATTGATTCGTGAGACCCCATTACAGGGCTGAAACACTTTATTAGTAATACTAACACATTGTAAAGTATGTTTTGACACTGTCAGAACCCATTTTCACCTCCTTTATGGCTAAATTCTTTCTCATTTGTATGAATAGTTAAAAGCAAGGTGAAACGATTTTATTCAGCTAGATTTAACAGATCACAGAATCACAGAAAGGTTTGGGTGGGAAGGACCTTAAAGATCATCTTATTCCACCCCCCTGCCATGGGCAGGGACACCTTCCACTATCCCAGGTTGCTCCAAGTCCCATCCAACCTGGTCTTGGACACTTCCAGGGATGGGGCAGCCACAGCTTCTTGGGAAACCTGTGCCAGGGCCTCACCACCCTCACAGGGAAGGATTTCTCTCTAATATTCAATCTGAACTCACCCTCCTTCAGCTTAAAACCATTCTCCTTTGTCCAACATAAGAAGTCTTATGCTTTGGATGCTGAAGGTAAAGTATTGAAACACCAAGCAGGAAATGCTTTGGGGAGAAACATTCTCCCTTTTCAGTCCCAGTCTGACAACCATCTTCTCAACAAAACCTTATTTCTAAGCAATGAAACACATGATTCAGTAAAACCATCGTTTGCTCATCCTGGACTGAAATGCAGCTGTAACCCCATGCAAAACCAGAAAAAAAGAGAGAAACGTTCGTTTACTCACTTTCCTTTGTTAAACACTGAGAAGCTGACATTGTGAGACCCTAGAGGAGAGAAAAATAATAAAGCTTTATGGCAGAAGCATGGAGTGCATCCTACAAAACCTTGTCCAGGTTCCCTGGGCCTGGTTTTTCCTTCCTTACACTTTCCTCACAACAGTAAGGAAAGTCTATTCCACGTATTTAACTCAGAATATCTGTCCCAAACAGGAAGACTGCTGCTCAAAAAATTACAGGCTTCTTCAGAGTGCTTGGAGGTAAGGAAAAATGCAAGTGGCCCAACCTGCAACCAGAGAGACTGTGAATAAAAGGGAGCACCTTATTTACTCCTCTAACAAAGCACTGAAGGTAAGGTCCATCACAGACAAGAAGGATTCAAGTCATAAACTGAGGGCAAGGGTCCCTAAACACACTATTGCTGCCAGCAATGTCCACATCATGTCATGGTTTCACTTCACGTTCTCCCAGGCTGTGCAGGGGACACAAACCCTGGCAGTGGCTGTGGTGAAGGCTGGCAAGCCTTGGTCTGAAGCTGCCTTTGTGGACTCAGTCCTGAACCACATTCCTAACTTAGGAGACAGAAGAGAAGCTCATGACTGACACCCTCCCTCCATCCTCTGGACTTGTTGCAGTGATGGAAACCCAGGATTTTAACCCCTTTTCACCAACCTATGTGGTTCCCTTCCACCCGGCACTGCAGGGTCCCCAGTCCATCCTCTGCCCAAATAGGGTAACTGTGGAGAGACAAAGGAATTCTCTGAGCCTTGGGAGCAAAAAAACCAGAGGAAAATACAGTAGAATCAACTAACCAGTAGAAGATGTGGGCTAAGATAGACATGGTTTGCTCTCTTTAGAAACACAGGTTCAGATCAGCTAACCCACCATGCAAATTAGTGTCTATGTATGACCAAAGACAATCCATTGACCAGGGCCAATGGGCAGCTTGAAAATGGCTACTCTGTTTTGGAGCCTAGAGATTTGAAGAGGACAGATGTGGCCAGGGCACAGCAAATCATCTCCAGGCCAGAGCACAGCCCCTGGCCCTGCCTGGCCATGGCTGGAGCCACAGAGAGCCAGCAACCCTCACCCACCCCATCACAGACCACAACTCCCCACGGTCTCTCTCCACCTTCAGCCAAAGCAGAAGAGTTTCTCCAAAAGCCATGAAAAACTTTGTGCACAAGCTGTGCTGAGCCCTTGCACCAACACAAACCCAAATTAAGTCAAGGACTGACGTGCTTCCAGCTCTCCTGTCAGCAAAAGAGCAGAGACTGGTCCATCCATCTCCTTCTGCCGAAAGTACTGCTGGCCTGGGCAAAAAGTAGGCAGAAAAGATATGATGTGAGAGTTTTGCAGATGAAAACCTGATCCTGTTAAAATCATCAGCCAATTTTTTCACAAGGGACAGGAATTTCCCCTCATTTATATCTAACATTTATTAACCTTCTAGAAAAGTGGACTAGCCCTAAACTCTTATCCCTGCACCTGCAAAGTGCATTCCCCAAATACTGTGGGAACTGCACCTCTGTGAAAATTGCAGCAGGACCACTTTGGAGACACCGTCTGCCAGCTCTGAATGATCTGATACGTCCTCCCTGGCTGAGTCCCAGGGGGACAATACCCACCCACACCTTCCAAAAGCAGCATCAACCACATTCAAGATGCAGCTCAGCCATTTCTTTATTTCATCGAGGACAAACACTACAAATAACCTCTGCCAGAAATCCCCCAAACACCTAATGGAAAATTTAGATACCTGTACCTTATAGAACCAATATGGGACAACTTCCACTGGAGAGGAGGAAGCAGGTGGGAGGAATAAATTCAGAGTAATTAGCAGAATAAGCAAAGGTTGGCAATGACTCCTTGAGAATTAAAAGGCAATTAGGAGAAATAGGTAATTAAAACCTGTAACGCAAACACTTTGTGATGACCCATCCCTCAGAGTGTAGTTATCTATGACCCATGTTTCTGAGTGCAGTTTTATGAGGTTTTAATAAAAGAGCTTGCTTTTATTAATACAGGTGGCTGATATTGAGAACCTTTCCTTTTAAGGAAGGTTAGAAAAAAAATCAGTGCTGCCAAATGTTTGTTCAGCATCACTGGACCAGTGCATCCCATACAAAGCATGGAAAAAGGTGCAGAACACACTTGAAAGTATAAAAACCATCCTCTTTTTTTGCTCCAAATCCTGAATCAGCGTGACTGAGTGACAGACTGCTCTGGTCAAGTCCAAGTCCCCACCTGGTACATATTTCCTAACACACCAAAAATGGGCAAATTATTCATGAGAAGCTACAAAGGGGACCTGTCTGGTATGCTGGGATTTTGAGGCCATTTCCTTTTGGTGAGGTTAAGCTGTAAATGAGTAATCTGGCAGCAGAGCACTGCAGGCACGTCCAGCCCCAGCCAGACAGACCAGCCTTTCTTCCCACTGATCAAAGGTTCCACGGCTCCACCAGAGGCAGATAAACAATAATTGATATCAAACAAAGGATGCTGATGTGCACAGTGCAGGGATGGGTGCAGCTGGCATGGCAGGAATCTGCACTGGACCTTCCTTCACACTAGCAGGGAATTTAATTACTTAGCAAGGGACATTTGCATGAGAAATCATTAAAAAGCATCTAATGGTTAAATATCTGCAGCTGCAATTAAAATTTCTGACTTCCAAGAATACACACCTTCCCTGGTTCCTGAAATGACCCTTAAAATGCCAGCAGAGTAACTACAGATTAATAGTTTATTTTTAAAATACCCACCTGGGCTTGGTTCTTCACTGCCACTGCCACAAGTGCACAGAAGCCATAAATTAGCAGTTGATAACATGTGCATACATATGGAAATACATATGACACACAGCAGGACAGCGTTGATGTTTATCTTAGATTCATTGTGCTTGAAGGGCTGCTGTCCCAAAGTAGGTTTTTAAAACCTACCTGCTTTTCTCTGTTGCATGTAACCATAGAAGCAACATTAAAAAAACCAAAATCAAACCTTTGAGAACAAGAAAATAACAACACAGAGTGTTTAAAGCAGTGAAAAACAAAGCCTTTTGTCTCAAAATACTTCTCTTTTGTCTTCTAACTCACCAGAGCATCTGCTTCAAACTAATAGTTTTTCTAAAAAAATGCAAATGGAAAGGGGAAAATTTATCTGACTTTTCGGTTCTGACATTATTTTAATTAGTTAAATTTTAATTTGCTAGCCAAAATAAAATCTACAGCAGCCAGCTGCAATTACAGTACAATTCACACTGAGCTGTGATTGACTGTGCTGCCAGTAAGCAAACCAACCAGCTTAATGGACCAGTTGCAATTAGATTAACAAAGTTTGCTGGAGCCCAACTCATGAGCTGCAATAAACCACAAAGGAAGTAAATGGCAATTCTGGGCCAACTGGTTGCAATTTATTGCTGTCAAGGAGGCTGAAGGAAGAAATGCCAATTTACAGGGACTGGAGCAGATAGCTAAGTGTATGTAATTACCCATCAATATAATCCACGTTGAAGTCCAGGGCCTCATATCTTCCAGCAATAGTCTTGCCATGAATCTGTATTAAATTTCCTGTTTAAAAGGAAATGGAAATTGAAAAGAGTCTTTTAAAAGCAGAGAACTCATTTGCAGATTTTCAGAGTTGAACAAAAAGAACTCTTGGTCTTGTGAATTTTGCAGAGGTTCCAAGCTGCCTTCACTGATGGCTGCTCTCAGCTTCTACCTTGGCTCAAGATGACTTTGCACTTCATTCACTTTCTCAAAACACATTTCTTTGTTTTCCACCAAAAAAAAAATCCATTCCCAACCTTTAGCAAATCTCCTGTATTTGCACTGAGAAGACAAATTTTCCTCAATTCTTTTGTTAACAAAACCCCACATTCTAACCCAATTCCACTGTAGAACTTCATGAGACAACCAAAATTACATCATTTGTATACTAGACAGGGTGAAGGGCTAAAGAAGGACCTTGGCATATCTGCAGACAGATTATTCTCATGCTCTTCTCTCACAGTGGGAAGATCAAATATCCAGCTAACACATAGAAAACTCCATACAGACACCCTAAAGCAAGGCATGAGAATCTAGAACTGAACTACACCCAAAAATAATTGGAAATTAGGAACCGACTTGGATTGAAGAGCATTTATATGATCTAAACATCCAGGTATCCAAGAGACAAAAATCTTTTGATTAATCTTGACTTTGGAAAGCAAACTTTCAATTTTCTCTAAAGAAACACAGAAATACAAAAATAAATGAAACAGGGGAAAAAGAAAGTCTTCCATATGCCTGTTAATTGTTCAGACCAAAACCAGTGAATGTCTTCTCATGTAGCTTTAAAGTCTGATCTAAAGGCCCATTAAGCAAAAGGTCTGTGGGGCTTTACAGATTAAAGAAAGGTCCTGTACCTGGGATGCCAGATGATGGATTAATTTGGTAAATCACAGGTGTCTGCTCAGCAGAGTACTGCAAAGAGAAATTTGTAGGTAAATGGCACTATTTTGCAGCAGTCCAACACCTTGTTCATGGTGCATTGCTCACAACCCAGTCAGCAACTTCATTTCAGAACCTCACACTCCAGATCTGATCTCTGAAGGAGAGTCCTGCTCTGGGAAGGGAGTCAGGGGAAATATTCCCTTCTTAGCTCCTCTCCATTCAGAGAATGGGTTATTGTTATTTTCACATCCTCTTTTGTGCCCAAATTTTCCACCCTGGCTTCAGTCAAAGGCAGAAGACACAATTTAATACACTATAAAATTTCCAAGTCGTGCTTTATCTGAAGTTAAAAACTGCATTTTATCTTGCATTATGGCACCATTCTTCTTCCCAATAGTATATACTTTATTTCTTCACCACAGAAGTCAAATACTTCAGCCACCCTTTAGCAAGTTTGTTGGGCACCCTAAAGCAGTGGAGCAAAGACAGGCTTTGTACTGGCCCATCTTACAACAATGCAACAGAAATGCCTGTGGGAAAGCACTGCCTTGGCCTCTGAGAAAAAAACCCTGAAGGTCATTGAGTCCAACCATTAATCCAACAGTGCTGAATTCACCAATCCATGACCCCAAGTGCCACATCTACATGGCTTTTAAAGCCCTATAGTTGTGGTGACTCCACCACTTCCATGGTGTTTGACAACCGTTTTGGAGAAGAAATTTTCCCTAATATCCAATCTAAGCCTCCCCTGGTGCAGCCTAGGGCAATTTTCTTATCCTGAGTCTTGTTACTTGGGAGACCAACCCCCACCTGTCTGCACTCTCCTGTCAGGGAGTTGTGGAGAGTGAGAAAGTACCCCCTGAGCCTCCTTTTCTCCAGGCTGAGCCCCCTCATCTGCTCCCTAAGTCACTCCTAATCAGAACTATGCTCCAGACCCTTCCCCACCCTTTTTTGGGCACGCTCATCTTCCCCACATCCTTTATGAGCCTCTTCATGTCCTCACCGGCACTTCCAGGCGCTGCTAACAGCCCAATAAACAGCATAAAAAATTCATTTCTTGTATCAATTCAAAGATACCATTGCATATGCTGGGTTTTGTTCTAAGCTTTCCTTGAAGCCCCCTCCCTTTCAGAGCCTTCCCTCCTGCTCATGGTCATGTTAAAAATGGATGAGCAGCCACAAACTTCCTCCAGCGATGGCCACTTCTGAGAAGCAAAGGCAATATCACACCATACCCCAGCCTGAAGCAGATGTGGAGAAAGAAGACAAAACCAGCATGAAACTGGGGCCACTGGCTGACACAAGTCTTGTGAGCTGCTCAGACTTGTTGCTGCCTGCAGCAGGCTTTTTCAATCTAGTGCGGAGGCAAAATTAATTTTTAATACTCACAGCTCCCAGGTCCCAGCCCCAAAACAAAGAGACACATTGTGGTTTATTTAGCTTGGAATGTGCCTCATTAACAGCATCCCCTGGTGATTTTTCATCAGCTCTCTAAGCTAGCTGAACCACCCGATGACTCTTTGGTTTTAATGTGTAATTTACTGAAAACATTGGGTTTTCCTGCTCAAAGTTAGCACAGAGCTGGGATGGGACTTTCAAATACACCAGGCCTCATCCCAAAGCACACACAGTTAAGGATTCTGCACTGCAAGAGACCATGGAATCACAGAATGTCTTGAATTGAAAGGGACCTTAAAGACCATCTTGTTTCAACCCCCTGCCATGGGCCTGGACAGCTTCCACTAAACCAGGTTGCTCCAAGGTCCATCCGTGGACACTACCAGGGATGGGACAGCCACAGCTTCCCTGGGCAACCTGTGCCAAGGACTCACCACCCTCACAGGGAACAATTTCTTCCTAATATCTAATTTAACCCACTCTTTCAGTTTGTAACCATTCCCCCATGTCCTGTCACCCCAGGCCCTTGCAAAAAGTCTCTCCCCATCTTTCTTTTAGCTCCCTTTAGGTACTGGAAGACCTACAATTATGTCACCCTGAAGCCTTCTCTTTTCCAGGCTGAACAATCCCAATCATCTCAGCCTTTCCTCACAGCAGAGGTGCTCCATCTCTCTGATCATCTTAATGGCCCCCTTTGGACTTTCTCCAAAAGGTTGATATCCTTCCTCTGCTGGGGGGGCCCCAGATCTTGACACCCCAAAACCTCCTGAGACAATGTGATTTGACACTTTGAGCCAAAGGGAAAATCTTGGTTGGAGGACAAGTAATGAGCTCTCAGAATAACTGAGCAACAGATATGAAAACACAACTGAGGCCTGAGCTTTCCAAATCTTGCTCATTTTAGGTGAAGAGCTGTCCTAGTTGTGAAGAGAATTCCCTTCATGGACCCAGCTGTGCCCACAGGAGGTGTTCCTGCCCATGGTGTCAGCTACCTGTCAGTGCAAACTGTTCCTGGCCACTCTGCAGCTTGCAGGGTAACACCAGGAGATGCCATCACAGGGGCTTCTGACACAACAAGATCGTCTGAACGTGTGGTTTAAGGGCAGAGATAAATTAACCTGGTCCAGATTTTTCATTCAGAGAGACCTCCTAGGTCACCAAGTCTACCCAGTGCCACTGGAGAATACCTCGATGCATCTGGTTTTAAGGGATAGAAGGATCATCCTGACTTCTTGTTCTGACCTGCCATCAGATCCACAGCATGTGAGAGATAGAGGAATCATGACCAGCACGTTAAGGGAGGTGATTCTACCTCTCTACACCTCTCTCATGAAACCCCACCTTGAGCACTGCATCAGACTCCAGGACCCCAAGATAAGGAGGATATGGAGCTGTTGGAGAGAGTCCAGAGGAAGCCACATCGATCCTTCAAGAGCTGGAGCCCCTCTGCTCTGGAGCCAGGTTGGGAGAGCTGGGGGTGTTCACCTGGAGAAGAGAAGGCTCCAGAGAGACCTCAGAGCCCCATCCAGTGCCTAAAGGGCTCCAGGAGAGCTGGAGAGGGCCTGGAGGGACAGGACAAGGGTGAATCGCTTCAAACTGGCAGAGGGCAGGGTTAAATTAGATATTAGGAAAAAATTGTTCTCTGTGAAGGTGGTGAGATCCTGGCACAGGTTGCCCAGAGAAGCTGTGGCTGCCCCATCCCTGGAAGTGTCCAAGGCCAGGNCCATCCCTGGTCCAAGGCCAGGTTGGACGGGGCTTAGAGCAACCTGGGATAGCAGAAGGTGTCCCTGCCCATAGGGATTTGGAACTGGATGATCTTAAAGGTTCCTTCCAGTTCAAACCATTCCATGATTCCAACATATTTCCTGTGACACTATGTCTGAAGTTTGACTCCCTTCAATACCTTGAATTCTTTATCAATACTTCTACACTTGCTTGGTGATTACCTTGAAAGAATAGTTCTTTTTCTCCACCTCAGTCAGGTTGTTAATCACACGTCCTTTAAAGATCACCTCCACATAGTACAAACCCTCCTGGGGAGAAGATCTAGGTAGAAGAAAATGTGTAATATTGTATTCTTTTTATACAGATTGTGTCTATTTTTTAGGAATTGCCAGAGAGTTCACTGAGGCTGCAAAAGAGCAAAGCAAATTTACACTGCCAATCCAAACTTCACACATATGAACCCAAGCTCTAAAACAACAATTTAAAAGAAATGTGGAAGCACAGCAAGAAATCACAGTTAAGCGTAGAAGGTGACAGCACTACATCAGAACTCTACCCAAATTAATGTTAATGCAAAACAAACATCCTCATTAGACATGCACAGACAATAATTGTTATTCATTAGCAATAAAATGACCCAGGGCTGCCTGGGTCTGCAGGGCATCTTGATCCTGGTCTGTAAATTAATGCTGCATTCTTAATTCACACAGTTTCCCAGCACAGCATCCACCAGAATTAACTCCCACCCAAATAATAGCAGCAAAAGATGGCAGAGCCTCATTAGGGCCCCTCTTCAGACACACCAGTCTTCCAGTCAAACAACTTTTGTTTAAGTTATCACAGTACAGAAAACTGACAGCTTAGACTGGACAGCTGATGCTTGAAACCATATTTATTTCCTGTTCTGCTCATAACCTCTACCTTGGACAGGTCAAGGACACCGAAAGCTGATAAAATCTCCACCAAGATTTTCTTGGGAGTTTTGCATCTGAGAATTAGATGTCTACAAACCTTTGAAAGTCTGACTCTGGGCTGTCCAAGAAGCCTCACCGTGACCCTCATGTCTCAAGGGAGCCTTGTGCTTCATGAGGTTGAAACAAGAATAATCAACACAGCTTAGAAAGTGCTCAGGTGTGGCCACAGCAGCAGCTCTAGGAATTCTTTCAACTCCCAGGCTGCCTGTGCAGACACTGAAATTAAATGAGGGTCCTGTTTGACAAATGGCAAGTTCTCACCCACAGTGTAGTCACAGATCATACCTTGTTCTGCACCTTATAGTGGGGAAGTCCAGATACAGAGGAGAGATGTCACACGGCAGCCTGGGCAGGTCTGGATTCACCAGGGACACCTCCAGCTGGGACACACTGGCTGGAGAGACAGGTTCTGCCTGGTGGGATGTTGACCCTAAGTAATAAAGTCAATCAGAAGAGCTCTCTGAGGACAGGATCACTCACAGTCACATGACAAATATTTTTGGATGTGCAACGCAGCTTCTCTGGGAGTAATGCTTAGAGTCCTTGATCAGGCTTTTTAAAGTCCTGTTTGTGTAATTTCATATTGTTGTGGTTTAATCCCAGCTGTGAATCCAGCCCCACACAGACACTCACTCACTCTCCCCACACTGGGATGGGGGAGAGAATAGGATGGGTAAGAGTGAGAAAACTCGTGGGTTGAGGCAAAAAAGTTTAATAATTAAAAAGGAAAAATAATAATTGGCAAGGAAAAGAGAAAAAATAACAGAGAGGAAAATAAACCCCAAAAAGACAAGTGATAAAAAAAAACCCAACTGCTCAACACCAACCAACCAATGCCCAGCCAACTCCTGACCTTCAGAAAGTCAAGTTCTCTCTGAATATGAATTACAACGCTTAATTTCCGTAGCATAATCAAACACAACAAGAGATGCAGAAGGCTCACACACAACTCTCCCTTTCCCTACAATCAGAGATGGTTCCTATTCCACAGAATGACTTTAAACTACACCAACGGTTTTTCAGTTGGTAGCAAACTCCATGTTTCCTCCTGGTCCCAGGAGGGTCTTTTCCCCTTATCCCAAGGCCTGTCTGTTTGTTTCTCCCCACCAAAGAAAACAAACTCAGCTTCACCTGTGATTTCCCGGCTGTGACTGTCTTCCTGCTGCACTGAGCTGTTGGGAAAACACCTCCCTCGAATCATTAAGGTTGGAAAATACCTTTAAGATCATTAAGTCCGACTGTTTTCCCAGCACTGCCAAGTCTACCACTAAACCATGTCCCCAAGTGCCACATCCACACATTTTCAATTCCCTGATGACACTACCACTGCCCTGGGCAGCCTATGCCAGCTAAACCAAACATATAGCTGGTTCAGAAACAAACTCTCTTCCCAATGAATAAATATTCATCACTGTGGAAAATCAGACCTAGCTTTGAATGGCTGATTTGGGGCACAAATGGACATGACATTAGTTTCTGTGATTTTTATTCAGATCTCATGTTTATCAGAAGAGTTTTAAAAGCTCCAGTACGGCAGGACCTATGAACGGGGCAGATTTTCAGATTTTCTTCAAAAAAGGGGCAGGAGCAGGGAAGAGAGATCTAGTCCTACATCTGCAAAAATAAGGTGAAAAACTGGGCTTCCCTTGCTTAGAAAAAAAACATTTCAGCAGTAGCTTATAAAGTGATAATTTCAAGCTGAGTTTGTGTTATGAGTGTCACAGCCCATGGCTCTGTTGCTTAGGGTTTGTCATTCCAACCACAAATCTCAGAATGGACCTGATTGTCTGTTATTTTTACATCCCTGGAAGTGTCCAAGGCCAGTTTGAACAGGACTTGGAGCAATCTGGTCTAGCGGAAGGTGCTCCTGTCCATGGCAGGGTGTGGAGCGAGATGATCTTTAAGGTTCCTTTCAACCCAACTTTTCCAGAATCCTACTTTGACATAGAAGTATGTCTTCTTCATAAGAATTTAAACCTCACCATCCAGAGTGATGGTAATCCATGTTCCTCCAGCAACACTGCCCTCCCAGGGCTTCACAAGTGATCCTGAGGCAATCCCTGCAAAGACAAAACAGCTACATCAGGCTGAAGGGTAATGCAAACATCTAAAAATACCTTATTCAGGATGAGACACAGTGGTCTAAGAGCTGTCTTTCTCTGACCCCACCCTTCATCCCATTTCTCATGCTCAAGCATCCAAATTAATCAGGTTGTCCATCCTTTGTCCCCCCATCTCTCTCACATTTACAGCTCCCCTCGGGGAGGTGTTGATACCTTCAGGGCTTGGTGAATCAAGAGCCTCCTCAAGAACTAAAGATGATAAACCTCACATTTATTCCTTCATCTCTCAAAGAAATGTGTTTGCTGACTTCTGTGAACCCTTCTAAAATAAAGGCTGCCTACAAAATATATTATCTTCTGCCTCCAAGACA
Source organism: Atrichornis clamosus (assembly GCA_013400975.1). Lineage (NCBI taxonomy): Eukaryota > Metazoa > Chordata > Aves > Passeriformes > Menuridae > Atrichornis > Atrichornis clamosus. The sequence goes on from WBMZ01006572.1 coordinate 167,287, forward strand.
GCCTGTCCAGCTATTTCTTTCTGAAGTCCTTAGGAGAGACATACAGACCTGGAAATGAGTTTCTACTTCATAATGTTAAATCACCTGTAACTTGCTATGCCACGCCTAGCATAGGCATCAAAGGCATCAAATTCCTAAGACAATTTAGGATTTATTTTGGATACCCTCATTCTCTGAGGGTAAGAGATGAACCAGTGTTTGGCTTCTTTTTTTTGCTGCCACTGACCAGAATTTTCCAGAACTCGTTTTACAGTGATATCCAGTTTCCTGATTAACACTTTAGGGGATTTCCAACTTCTTAGCTGTGTTTGGATGTAATCTGACCAAATCCCAGTATTAATTACTGAAGCCAAATATTGTAAACTTTGGCATCAAGAACCCTTATTATCAAATGCAAATAGTGATATGTTTATTATCAAGTGAATGAAAACCAAGAAGTATGATATGAACCCAGACAGAACACAGAAAATTAAAAATCCAGAAGTCTAGTCTATGGCTATGAAAACAATTCCATGGAAAACCATTCATAAGGGTGGACAACATCCAGTGTGCTTCAGTCAATAGCCCATAATATTCTACACCTTTTAGAGATGTTTCTCCATGCCTGACAGTCAGTCTGAATCCAATCCCTCCCGGACTTTACTGGTGTGCTTGGAGGCGACACCACTTCATCACCCACCTGCCAAGAATATCAGCCCAGCACTCAGAAAGAACATTCTCCAAAGGTTCATCTTGAACATTGGATGAGGAATTCATAAGAGTCTGGCACCAGGATCATGGCTTGGGGCCTTGGGACCTTCCCTGTAACTTTAAAACAGACCCCATTTGTGTTCTTTCTTCACACTGCAAGCCTATGGGAGCAACACCTGTGAACTGTTCTAATAATTTAAGAAAATAAACATTTGAGTACTTGCAGACCAGGTCTTATCACAGACAGACATATCACACATTCCCTTTATAAAGTCCATGTCATGAATTGCTCTAACATTTAAAGATGGACCATCAACTTCTCCTGCCTTCACCCTGGGCTTTATAGCCTGGGGAAAAACATGGGTGATTTAATTTAGCCACAATTTTAAATCACAGAATGATTTGGGTTGGAAGAGTCCTTAGAGAGCATTTCACTTCAACCCTTGCCCTGGTCAGGGACACTTGCCATTATCCCAGGTTACTCCAAGCCCCATCCAACCTGGCCTTGAACCCTTCCAGGAATGGGGCACAATACCACCTCTACTTCCTTTACCATAATCAAGTCTTTAATATCACCCATATCATGACATCTGAAACAAAAACTCTCCTCAGAGCTGCTGGGTAAGAGCAGGGGTGCATAGGGCTGCACAGCGGAAGAAGGTTGTGATGGCACCCTAGAAAAGATAACAAGAGGAGAGTGACACTGTCAGAGCTGAGAGCTGGGCAGAATCTCTCATTGCCCATAACTGTGGCAAACACACTGCCCCCACAGAGCACTTTCCAGGTTTCTATTTTTTTCTGTTTTCTCACTGTATTTCTTGCACATTTTAACACACTGCACTGTGCGGGGGACAGACAGAGTCCAGTGCCCTGGTGCAAGCGAATATTGCATTTCAAAGCAGGAGTATATAATATCACTTAGATTTCAGTTTATTATTCTTGTTAGGACTTTTTCTGGCATCACTTACCTTATTCAATTTGTTCTTCCTCCGCTCCTCTGATGAGTGAAGTGCAGGGGCTCCGATACCAGCACGAGTGCTCCATCCCTTTGGCACCAGCTCTACCACAGTTTTTAGGCTGGGGTTGTGTCAGACACTCTGCTCAGTGCTGAAACCCACCAGACAAGTTTCCCAAAAGGCTCAAATCCTGTCACAGACAGCTCAGAACCGTCCATTGTGTGTGCTTAATTATTAACCTAAGCTACTTGCTGCTATTAACTGTTTTGTTCCAAGGCTTTAATAACAATTACAAGAGTAACCTGGAATTGTTCTTTCACTGGTAAATGGTTAGATCCCCCAATAGGAGGACAATGAATCCATTTTATCTTCTTTTTTTTCCCCCTACAATGACAGAAAAACTGATGGAATGGTTTCTTGATATGCCAATATTCAATCTGGGACCGACTTTCACAGAAAGTGGACTTCAAGGTACCCTTATACATTATTAATTCAATTTTTCCAGGGTATGGCCAACAGCATCTGCTGGGAATTCAGCCCAAAGGGTGTTGAGATCCCATATCACATCTCAAGTACCTATACCCCTGCCGGTCCTTATACCATCCCCTGTGGAAAAGAGGACAGTGGACTTACACAGTGTTATCACTCAACTCCTGGAGAGCCTTGGCTGCTGGGAAGACCCAACCCAGCCTACAACAGACACTGAACAGCATCGCTACTCCCATCTCTGCCCTCATCTGTTTGAAGCCCAGATGTATTTTGATGGGGTCCCTGGATGGAGTGTTGAGCCCCTGCACTCCTATGGAAGACTTCATGGAAGTTTCCACTGAAATTCAAAGGAAGTTCCCAGACCCCACAGCACAACTGAAGTTTAATGAGTTACCACACACCAAACAGCAGCAGGATGTGCTCATGCTCTTACCTCAACCCCAAAGGGAGGTGAAACAGGCTTGCTCAGGTTCTCCCTCAGCCTCAGTTCAGAGACGCAATGGCACAAAGTCACGGGCAATCAACCCTCTGGGGAGCTCTGGAGCTCTGCCCAGCAGTGGAATCAGTTGTGCTTGATTTATTCTTAGGCCAAGCCCCAGTGTCTCAGCCACATATAGCCAATGATTACAGGAACCCAATGTGAGTTAACCCCATCAGTGAGTTACACTCAGTTTACTTATTAGTGGAATTACTCTGGAAACATGACCAGAAGGAAGAGTAAACTTGAGGGAATTCTCAAATTAAAAAGTATTGCCAAAGAGGAGGCAGTTCAACGATGACAACTTGAACACAGAAACAGATGCTGGTAACAGGTCCACTGACAGCCCTAAACAAGGGGATGGAGCCAATCCAAGGTCCCATCAGGAAACCCCCTCAGAAACAAGAGGGGACAGGGCTGGGTGCTCAGTTACAGCACGAGTCCAGGATCCAGCCAAAAGGCAGGAACAGAGGTGGGGTTCTAGGCCAGTATTTCAACAACACAGTTCAGGGAGGGAGCACAGGCCCCCAGCTGAGGTTAAATAGGATTCCTGATCCATGGCCAGGCTGTGGAGGGGGGACCCAGGTGTGGTTGATCAGGGCCATCATGGCTTACTGCTGCCCTCAGTGCCCCAACACTGTTTCTCACAACGCACTCCATCACTCAAACTGTCTAGGTTTTGGTCAGCAAAAGAAGAGTGACCACCTCTGTCATTCTGCACAGCACTTTGTGATCCAGTCCTAAGTAAATGCTTTATCCAGGAAAAACTCAACAAAATGTTCCAGGCTTGCAGATCTGAAGGATTTGGCTGGGATTTTTTGCAGAAAGTCACAGATTAAGTAGGACAATGCACAGGGAACCAACCCCCTGAAGAAGATGAAACATGAGAAGAAAGAAGGAAAGAGCAAGTCCAGAGGAGGCCATCATGATGATTGGAGTGATGGAGCAACTCTCCAACAAGGAGAGGCTGAGAGAGTTGGGCTTGTCCAGCCTGGAAAAGAGGAGGGTTTGGGGTCACCTAATTGTGGCTTTCCAGTACCTGAAGGGAGCCAACAAGAAAGATGAAGAAGAACAGTTAACGAGGGCCTGGAGTGACAGGACAAGGCAGAACGGCTTCAAACTGACAGAGGGCAGGGTTAGATGGGATATTGGGAAGAAATTCTTCCTTGTGAGGGTGGTGAGGCCCTGGCACAGGTTGCCCAGAGAAGCTGTGGATGCCCCACCCCTGGAAGTGTCCAAGGCCAGGTTGGACGGGGCTTGGAGCAACCTGGGATAGTGGAAGGTGTCCCTGCCCATGGCAGGGAGTGGAACAAGATGAGCTTTAAGATTCCTCCCAGCCGAAACCATTTTAATTCTATGAAGAACATTGTCCTTAATAACCAAAAACACAGGCCTAGAGTTCAGATCAGGAGAGGAATGGCTGAGCCACACAGAAGCCTTGTTATAGGATGTGCTAATAGTCTGCCACTACAGGCTGATGTTCATTTTTAGGGATATTACCCACTAAAGAGGAAAGCAGCACATTTTGATGAGCAAGTACATGTTTGTGTATGTGTGCAAGCCATTTTTTTCATGTTGTAGGAAAGTTCTGCTCAAAAGCGTCGCCCCTGGTTTTGTTTGCTTGCAGTTACTCATTTAGGGTTTTTAGATTTTGGGTGCATGAGTGGAAATAGCCTTATTGACAGGCTCAGCATCAGGAAGCTGAGAAATACTCTGGCATTGCAGCCAGAAAGGAGGCAGAGCTAAGCAGGAGAGGTGAGCAGTGGTTTTTTGTCACTAGATGGAAGCATGGAGCCATCAAAGACCCATCTGCCGCTGGAAACACAGCCCACGTGTGGCCAAGCTGCCACTGCTCTGCCTGACACAGGTCCAGGAGTGTTTTCTGGTGACTCCCTGTGCTTGAGGGAAAGTCCAGGCCCAAGCAGACAGCACAGGAAAAGAAGATGTGGGATCTATTCCAGGCTGCTTTGCTCACCAACACATGATTTGGGCTAAACAATCATCAAGTCGTTTGTGCGTAGGACAGGAATGGCAGGGCACTGCCCATGAGGCCTTTCTGTAAGGAAGGTGCTCTCAAAGGGCAGCAGCATCTGTTTCCCCAGGACTTGAAGCATTGCAGAGGCTTGCAGGAGCCAAAGGAGGGGTTCCCTCATGCTCCCCCACTCCGTCACACGGCGGCCACCTCGCGAGAGGAATGTGGCAGTTGTTGGACACCACATGGCATCTCCCAGCTGAACAGCTGAGGGGAGGATAATGTGGGATAAGGAGAGGTTTAACAATTTTGTCTGCAACCCCTCAGAATCTCCCCTTCTCCCTCCCAGCCCTGCTGATGTATCCACCACCCCATGTCAAGGACACCAGCCTTTCCTGCCTCCTGCTCACCAAAGTCAGACCTCATCAGGAGGAAATGATGAGGGAATGCTGCCTGCACTCACAATTCCTGCACCTCCACCTGTAAAGAGAGCATAAAGCACCCCAGGGGAAAGTCAGCCTAATGGGATTCATGCTTGGAGCATAGGATGATGGAATCATAAAACCGCAAATGGTTTGGTTTGGAAGGGACCATAAAGTTCATATGTTTCCTGCTGTCCTGGGCAGGGGTGCCACTCCCTAGGTCAGGTTTCCAGGTGACAGATGGTATGTGACAGATGGTGTTGGTCACTTAGTGACCAGCACCATCATGTTTCTCTTGGATATATATCTTTGGATAAGCAGCTTCCTCTCCAATGCAAGGTGTGCCATGCTGGACACATGGTGGGAAAAAACAGCTTGAAACTGCTTGAACTTAGTGACTCTGTTCAAACACAGGGTTTGGAGAGACCTCTGCTTCCCAGCTTGGCATTGTCATAGAATCATGAAATGGTTTGGATTTGAAGGAACCTTAAAGATCATCTAATTCCAACCCCCTGCCGTGGGCAGGGACACCTTCCACCAGACCAGGTTGTTCCAAGCCCTGTCCAACCTGGCCTTGGACGTTTCAAGCCATAGCTTCTCTGGGCAGCCTGTGCCAGGGCCTCACCATCTTCACAGGGAACAATTTCTTCCTAATATCTGATTTAAATCTACCTTCTTTCAGTGTGAAACCATTCTCCCTTGTCCTGGAAGGCTGGATTACCAGTAGACATGTAGCCCGGAAGACTTCCGCTGGCCATGCTGCTCCATGCTGAGTTCTTACAGCTGCTCTTTCTTTCTATTAATACTTCACTTTTTGTATATTGACACCAACCTCCTAGCAACCAAGGTCACAGAGAAGGTGTTAAGAAGCTGGGTTGACTAATAATAAGTCCAGAGGTTTGATGTCTTTTTTCTTGAGAGGCTCGTTAGACACCGGCAGGCAGGGTGCTGAGCTGGGATTTCCAGGGGAACCTAGCGGATTTGGAAACCCTGCTCTGATCAAATTTCCCTGACTTCCTCCTGCTGGTCCTCGGAATCCAGCTGGGTGAAGCTACCATCCATGGGAAGGTGAACTGAGACAGTGCAGTAGTGCTAAGCAGGGATCTGAGTACAAGAAAGCCAGTACGGGTAGTTCAAGATCATTCCCACATCAGGAGAACAAAGAGCTCTTGGTAGGCCAGGAATCACAGAATCCACAAGCATTTGGGTTGGAAGGGATTTAAAGACTATCTCATTCCCACCCCCTGCCATGGGCAGGGACACCTTCCGCTATTCCAGGTTGCTCCAAGCCCCATCCAGCCTGGCCTTGAACACTTCCAGGGATGGGGAGTCCACAGCCTCTCTGGGCTTGAACAGCACTCAGCCTTCTTCTCTTTACTCTGGTGTTTGCATTTAGCAAGCATCACCAATGCTGCAAATTTCCCTTTTTTACTGCTCCTTTACACAGGAAAAGAAAAGCATTTTCTTTCCCATATATCTTAACATTCATAATATTAACTTTTTTTTTTCAAATGTTTAAACCTTTTATTACCACTACTTCTACTTACATTTGCAGCCCGTAACTGAGCTGCCTGAATTGCCTTGGCCTATTTTTCTACCCAGTTTGCAACAAATTCGACTTTTTCTTTTGAGAGGAAAAATGTTTGTGCTTCCAGAAGCCTTCCACATCTTTACAGGGTCACTTTTCAGCACACTAGAACTCTGTTGAGCTTGTTCCCATAGCTACTCGCTGCATTTTAAACCAGCGCTGAACTTCTTTAAATGCTAAATTTATTGCCAGCACAGCTGCTTTAATGACAGATTTGAGGCTTCTTTGGTTTCAAGGTTGGGTGTGTTTGTGCTCACATTCCCCGTGGTGGTCGTGGAGGGGATGTGGGACCCCCCTGTGGCAGATGCTGGAGCCTGGGCAAGGAGAAAGCAGCATCCTGCAGGGGATCTGTCTGCTGCAGCTTTGGTCTTCTCCCAGCCACATCGAGGATGCTCCCCTGCTCCTGTGGGGCCTGCGGAGCACACGGGATGGCCAGGGAAAACCAGGGTCAAGGCTGGCTCCCAGACCCATTGTAGAGTCATCAAGGTTGGAAAAGACATCCAAGATCATTGAGTCAAACCTTTGGCCAAATACCCCTGTGCCGATTAATCCATGTCACAAAGTGCCACGTCGCCTCATTTTTTTAACACTTCCAGGAATGGTGACTCCACCACTTCCCTGGGCAGCCTGTTCCAACACTTGACCACTCTCGGTGAAGAAATTTTCCCTAGTATCCAACTTGAATTTCCCCTAGCACCATGTAAGGCCATGTCCTCTTGTCCTATCACTTGACACCTGGGAGAAGAGACTGACCCCCAGCTACAGCCTCCCTTTAGGAAGAAAGCAATAAGGTCCCTCCTGAGCCTCCTTTTCTCCAGACTAAACACCCCCAGTACCAGCCAAATATAGAAATCCTCATTATTCAAAAATACAGCCAAGAAGGAAAAAAAAAAACCAACTTGAAATAAAGCACTAGCTGTATCTGCATTGTGAAAACCATCCTGGTGTTGAGGTTCTTCCCAGAGATTTTCCTCTGCTGGGCTGCTCATAGACACATCTCATTCACACTTGCCATCAAGCAGGGCTCTGTTTCAGTGCCATGGGCCATCACTCCTTCAATCTCTGTGTCACAGTGCTTTTTGTCATGCCGACAAAAGCACCCAAAAAAAGGCTACAGCTCTGTTGTGCCGGCTGCTCTGCAGCCACACAGCACCAGGTAGCGTCTACCCTAAAAAAGATTCCAGTTCAAATAGGGGTAAAGAGACACAATCCCACGTGGCTGTGGGAAAAGATGCCTGCTGCAGGTTTTGCAAACTAGGTGATAACATCCCCACAGGAAACCTGCACAGGTTGGACCACAGACCCCGGGGGCGACGGATAAATTCAGGAAGTGTCATTTGGATGGGAGAAATCTCTCGGGGGAAGTTTCGGCAGGCGCTGCTGCAGAGTGACCCTTGGCATCTGCTTAAACAAACAGCTGGTGGCGGATTGGGTTTCGGAATCAAACTGCAACCCAGCAGCTACCGAGCTTCATCCATCATTAGTCTTTCATTAGGAAACCTGTTCTTGGCCTGCTGCCCAGTACTCAGAGAAGCGATTCAGGCAAATTCCAGCCCCACCATGCCCTGCAGCCTCTTTTCACCCACCCTTGTGGCCAGGCAAATGTGCACTTTCTTCTCATTTTGATATAGAATTCCTTCCATTCGATGAGTTTTCATTGTAAATGCTGCCACTGCCCCATCCCCTCCATCCATCCCTGCTACCCATGTCTAAGCAGGAGGAACAGGTGGGACAGCTGACCCTGGTGAATGAAAGGAGAGCACAGTTTGGCTCCCCTCACCCCTTTCTCACAGCCTGCCCCTGCTGTCAGTGATCCCCCAGCCCCTGGGGATGGGGGATTTGTGTGTATTAGTCACATGAAAGGAAAGAGCCTGCAGCAGTCTGCTCCCGGGCTTAGCTTCACCTCCAGGAGAGGGGATGGCTTGCCACTGTATTCCCTAGGGCTGGAATCAAATGACACTTTTTTTTTGTTGTTGTTTTTTTTTTTTATTTGCACAAATTGGCTTCTCTGTAAGACGTGCCACAGTCCTGATTAAAAAAAAAAAAGAAAAAAAAAAAGAAAAAAAGTGAAAGCTGGGTTGGAGAAAGAACAGCTTACAATGATCCCAGCTGTGCAGGGAGATGTGTAAAGCCAGACACTTGATATAAGATCTTTTTCCATCGTCAAATCCCTGGGGTGGGATTTGGTCTCACTGACCCTGTGTGAAGCTCCACAGCCTGTCATCACACACAGGGTTCAAGCAGAGCATTAATGCTCTCTCTCTGTCCCAACTCTGTTCATCTGATGTCCCACACAGCGGACTCCCAGATGGGCCCTGCTGAGGCGGACTCACGTTTACGTACTGGTCAGCGAGCCATGACCCAGGGATATTATCCTATCAGGAGTAAAAGCCACAAACTCGTGGAAGTCACACAGACAAACACCTGACCTATTCCACCAAGAGAAAGCAATCACAGAATCAAGGAATGGTTTGGGTTGGAAGAGATCTTAAAGCTCCTCTCATTCCAAACGCTTTGTCAAGGGCAATATCCTGGCCCTTGGTGCACATCTGGGACAGATGTGGTGACTTTTTCTCACTTTTCTCCTCAATGAAGGTGTCAGTAATGCTTAAGGGTTGTTGGGAGCCCCTGATGGGTTGGTCATTGCCCAGCACACCTGCTATTATTAGTGCTGTGAGTCTTAATTTGTTTTCTCACTCAAAATTACTTCTTTCACATTTCCTTCTCTTTTTCTCCTTATGTTTGCAGGGTTTCCATAAACTGTCTGTACCCAGCAAGAAGACACTTCCTACCCAGATTTTAAAGAATACTTCTGTTAAGTCACAGCAAGGTTTTTTTTTGCCCCAGCTTTTTGGTACTGCCAGTGATCTGAATAACTGGTTATTCCCACAGCTCTAATTGAGATATCCTTGTACCTGCTGCTGTACAGACCCACTCACCTAGCAATTAAGAGAAAAATAGAAATCAAGAGAATAAAAGCCCACAGGTGGGATAGGGAAGGAAGCCGTGATCACAGCCCATCGATAAATTTTAAATCTAAATTAATGCTTTCATTTATAATGGGTTTGCATGGGTTAAAATGCAAATTAAATGAATATTCAACTCCCAAACCCAAGATGATTCCCTCATTTCAGGGCAGGAGGCCTGTTCAGTTCAGCCAGATGCATTTCACAGTCATTTCCAGCGCCGCATGTGCAGAGGGAGGGCCATTAAAAATAAAGGTGCCAGTGTTCCCCCTGTCAGCCCTTTGCCCACCTGTTCCTCTCTGAGCCCAAACGTGCCCACCTCTGACCCCACTGCGGGTCCCGGGCACTTGGGAGGCTGCACCTCCCACCCCTCAGCCCCCCGATCCCCACGGCAGCTGTGTAAACCTCAAGGGCAACAGCTGGGGACCAGGGAGGATGCCTCCAGCTCCTGGGTGGAGGGACAGCAAAGGGCATCTGCAAGGGCTCCAAATCGCTGACCTGGTGGTGGGGACTCTATTTAAGTCACACAAAATTTGGCACTACCTCCATTCGGACCCCCCGCCCATAAATCCAGCTCAATTAGCACTCGGGAGTTCTCACTACAAGGTGTTAATTTGGTAATTGCCTGCCCTGAGGGACTCCAGGATGGGATTTTGGGGTCAAGGTCTGCTCGGCAGTGCTGTGACCCCAAGGGCCTCCAGAGGAATCCTGGCCACTTGCTCTTTGTAGCCGCAAGGATGGGCAGGGAAGAGAGGAAAAGGATGAAGAAACTCTTTTCTTCGGTGCTGGATGAAGCCTTGAAATTACTTGGAAACTGCAGAAAGGATTTTTAGGTCCTCTGGCAGCCAGAGACAATAAGTTTCACATCCTGACTTCAGAAAGACAAATACACACAGGTTGATACATCCAATGTGTGTGTGTGTGTGCCTGTCTGCAGGCTATTTTCCTAAAGGCTGACACAGAACTGGACCTTGAGGAGATCCTCCCTAATCTGCTTAATTGTAAAAACACCAGTGGGATGAGATTCAAACACCACCCTAAGGCATCACTTTTTTTATCCTGTCTAAATATGTGTCAGAACTCAACAATCCTTCTCCAGGATTTTTTTCCTGCTTTGAAGGCAGATGGAACTGTCAAAGAATCATAGAATCAGAGAATCACAGAATCAGTTTGGTTGGAATTGATCTTAAAGTTCACCTACTTTCAATCCCCCTGCCATGGAAAGACATCCCTGTACAGAGAAGAAGGCAGAAATCCACTGCTCCTATTCTAGTGCCAACAAATTAAGATAGCCACAAGCTGTCCAACTCCATGGATCAGTGGGACAGTGGCTTTTTGGCTTGGGCAAGAGTCACAAAAATCAATCCTGCTTTCTTCAGTTCTTGGCCATGCATCAGGACAGCCTCCTTGGTGTTGCAGACCTTCATTAGGCAAGAGGAGCAAAGAAATGAAGGTCATTGCCTTCCCAGCATCTTACCTGACCCACCTTTACTCTGGATAGCCTCAGAAAACTCTCTCCTCTCTTCCCAGCTTTCAGGAAGCGGTAACTTCGTAACTGAGGCTGGATGTCCTAAAAGGTGAAACCACCTGGAGCCCAGGTTCACTTGTCAGCTCTGTCCCAGACTTACAGGAGGCTCTGGGTAATTCACTTTTTATTATCTATCAGTAAGGATAACAGCAGCAGTAATAGGAAATCAGTGACATATTGGATAGTCAGACAATTAATTTGTAAAGGCAATAAATAAATAAACTCAATAAATAAATAAGCTCAACAACAGCCAGTTCAGAGAGTGCCAAGGTTCAGGAGATGGGTTGAATACTGAGTGCAAACCAGGCTACTTCTCAGTGTTTTTCTTGAGATTATTGTGTTCTCCCATGCTTGTCATCCCTCAGTGATGGTGCGAGGGACTGCTGGGGTGAAACTCCAAGGGATTGGACTAATTATACCTGTTGGCAGTCTTTGCATCAGTCCAAGTCTGAACAGGTCAACAACCCGATGTTCCCATCATCTAACTCAGAAAATACTCTCAAAATCAAGCACAGACTCCAAGAGTCGGTGTCTCCCAAGGGAAGAGCACTGAATTTCCACATCCAGGCCACAAATATCCCAGATTCAAACTACCTTTTTCATTCTGGAGTCTTTGCCAAATTCCACCTCCCTTCCCCATCACCTCCTCTCCCAGGCCACGAACAGGCACCAAAACCCCCTCCCACCCCTGGCTATCAGATATCCCT